>CM077650.1:30634491-30689491 GCA_039707465.1 Rhabdophis nuchalis
TCCAGAAGTGAGACGTTAGTCCTGGAATAAAACAGAAAAACAGAAAAACCACCAACAGATTGACACCAATCCAAGAGAGAGGGAACGGCAGGAGACTCATGAGGCAATTTGGGAATAGGCACAAAATCTTGACCATAGATTAATTTGAAGGGAGTCATACCGGTGCTGCTATGAACGGAATTGTTATAAGCCACCTCAGCATGGGTTAAGAGGTCGGCCCAATCGTCCTGTTGATAATTAATGAAACATCGTAAATATTGTTCCAAAACGGAATTAGCCCTCTCACAAGCTCCGTTCGTCTGCGGGTGGTGGGAGGAGCTTAATCCTTGAGCGGAGCCAATCATTTTCAAGAATTCCTTCCAAAACCGAGAAGTGAACTGTACTCCTCTATCAGAAATAATACGTCGAGGAACTCCGTGTAGGCGATAAATGTGATTCAGGAAAAGTTTTGCTAGCGCCTTGGCCGATGGGATTCCAGAACACGGGACAAAATGAACTTGTTTTGAAAATAGATCAGTAACCACCCATATGACAGTGAAACCACGGCTGTTAGGGAGGTCCACAATGAAGTCCATAGATATCTCCTTCCAAGGAGACTCCGGGCGAGCTACAGACTGTAGGAGAGCCTGAGGTTTGCCGGGGGGGCGTTTACAAGCAGCACAAACTGGGCAACTAGCAATGTAAGATTCCACATCTTTTTTCATATAAGGCCACCAGAATTGACGCTTAAGTAAGTGTAGGGTCTTCACAAAACCAAAATGACCGGCGAGGCGGGAATCGTGCGCCCTTTGGAGTACTAAGGTACGGAGTTTAGCCGGGACGTAAAGTTTAGAACCCATCCAGGGCAAGTCATCCCGCAAAGTACAGTCTCCACAATGCGCAGCAAACCAGTCGTCAGTCTGAAGTTCATCTTTAATTTTAGAGATTAATTCTGGAGGGGTGGCGGTGTGTAGAGTAGAATGGCTGCAAGTGGTCACCGGAGCAGCTAAATCACATCCCGGGATGATAGGCTGGATTACCGTAAGTTTAGAGGAATTGTATTGAGGGAGGCGTGATAATGCATCTGCCATAAAGTTTTGTCCTCCAGGAATATATTTCATGGAAAAATTAAAACGAGTGAAATATTGAGACCACCGTACTTGTTTAGGAGAAAGTTTGCAAGGAGTTCGGAGAGATTCCAAATTTTTATGATCAGTCCATACCTCGAATGGGTGGGGCGCTCCTTCCAAGAAATGTCGCCAGTTCATGAGGGCCCACCGCACTGCAAAAGCCTCTTTTTCCCAAATAGCCCATCGTCTTTCTGTATCTGAGAGTTTACGAGAGGTATAAGCACAAGGTTGTAACTCCCCATTGGGGTTGTATTGGAGTAGCACTGCGCCGACAGCCACATCGCTGGCATCCGCTTGTACGACAAAAGGAGCATTTATGTCTGGGTGTTTCAAAATTGGTTCTGCTGGGCTTCCGGTTCCGGCTCCTGCGGCGACGGGCGAGCCTAGCGCTCGCTCGCCGCTTTGTTTCTCTTTCTGCCCCCCCACGGGGGCGAGACTCCTCTTGTTTGAGGGTCTCCCGTAAAGCCGGCTCGTCGGGGGGCGCCCCCCCCCACGGCGGTGGAGGAAGTGGCCCCCGGCGCGGCTTAGGTGAGGGAGAACATGCTGCGGGGGGTTCTCCCTTCGCCTAAGGAAGACGGCGCCATTTACAACAATGAAGAGGGTTGATCGGCTCAGTCGGAAGGTCTCCCGAGGCTTCAGCTGCGAGGGGAGAGTGAGTTTTTAAAAAAAACTTTTTTTTTCTGCTGCCAGCCAGGCTGAACGGACTGGGAGGGGGTGTTTGTTTTCAAAAAACCCCCTCGGACTTAAGCGGCACTTGGAAATGGCTTCTCTGGAAGAGAAAGCGGAAATCTTAAATCCGGACTGTCTCTAACAAGGGAAAGTGGTATGCGGCTACTTGCAACATTGTGTCTAGGTCTGGCTGGTTAAAAAAATTTATTTTTCTACTCTCTCCTCTGGGCTCTGAGATGGGCGGTGGAAAGTGGCTTTTCTTTGTCCCTGCCTGACTATTTTAACTATGGGAAATTCCCAGCGTCTCTTTACAATTGGGACTCTCTCTGGATATTAATGAAGAATTTTTTTCTTGTTGGATTTGTGGTTCCTTTCTGGATTACCTTCGCTATTATAACTATTGAGTTGGAAAATTGTCTCTCTCTTGGTTCCTGAATTTTACAACGTTTCAACCTTGATCTGAACTTTTGGCTCCCGGTTAGTCTCACCAGCCCCACCCTGAAAACGCCATTTTGGTGGCACTGACTCTAACAGTTAAGATGGCTCAAGAAACAGCACTGACAAGTTTAGAACAACGGATGGCTTCTCTTGAAACTGTTATACAAACTTTGGTTCAAGAAATTCAGGCCCAGAGGGCAGAAAACATCATTTTCAAGAAGGAGCTATTGGACACACGGAACCAAACGCTGGAAATCACACAGAAGACTGAAGAATTGGAAGGGGGTCTGCTGGGGGTTAAGGGAGAGATTAAAAATGTTACTAAAGAGGTTGAGGAAACAAGTGGGCATGTGTCTAGGATTGATATGGAAAGAATGACATATTTTTTGAGATTTCAGAATGTTTTTGAGCAACCTGGTGAATGCCTCCCTGATCTTATGAGCACAATTTTAGCAGACTATTTACAAAAACCTAAAGATGAGATCAGGGGGGACATTGACCTAGCCTATAGAATTAACTCAGCATATGCCAGGATAAATGAAGTGCCTAGAGAGATACATGTGAAATTTGTTAGAAGGTCAACCAGAGAGGAAATCTTGAAGGCGCAGAGAGGGAACCCTTTAATTTACCAACAAAAAACGGTCACTATCTTGAAGCAGATTCCTAGAAAGATTCGAGAAGCAAGGAGGAAATTTTCCTTCTTGTCTAAAATTTTATTTGATCATGGGATTTGGTTCAAGTGGGTGACACCCGAAGGGATGCTGGTGTTCTGGGAAGGAGGAAGAGTGAGGATTAAAACAGTTGCTGAGGCGGAAGCCTTTCTTAAAAAACATTCCTCTGCCCTGGGGGAAGATCCAGGGGGGACGGAGGGGGCCACGGCCCCGCCCGCTGGGGGCCAGGGAGGAGAAAAAGAAGATACAATAGCCAAGAGACTTAGATCGAAAAAATAACTTTGCCTTGATTTTCCTGAACAATTTTGCATAATATTTTCTGGATTTATTGTAAATGTCTGACAGCATGGAACTGAGAATTTAGGTATATGTACTTGCTTTTACCTTGTAGTGTTATGAAAAATGCTTTTTTTTGTTATTTTTTTTATTGTGTATTTTGAGGTCTCGGAAGGGCCGACGACTCTGACGTGAATGCTCTCAAAATTTCTTTGTATCCCTTACCCTACCCTATAGAAAAAATGTAAAACCAATAAAACTTTTTCAATATAAAAAAAATTGGTTCTGCTGCAAATAAGCGTTTAAGTTTTTCGAATGCTGCTTGGCATTCCATAGACCAGTGTAGGGGTTTATTAGGTTGTGGTTTATCATCACCCTTTGTTTTAAGCAAGTTCGTAATCGGTAGAGCAATACTGGCGAAAGAGGGGATAAATTGGCAGTAAAAGCAAACCCCAAGAAACTCTGCAATTGTTTACGGGTGCGAGGAGGGGCCCACTCGGTTACAGCCTTCACTTTAGCAGGATCCATCTCAATACCTTCTGAGGAAATGCGGTATCCGAGATAATCGATCTTGCTTTGATGAAATTCACATTTTGAAAGTTTAGCATATAGTTCTGCCGACCTCAGTTTGCGTAAAACAGAGCGGACAAGCTTTATATGTTCTTCACGTGTTTCTGTGTAAATAAGGATGTCATCTAGATATACGATAACGCCTTTGTATAGGTGCTGATGTAAGACTTTGTTTATCAGTTGCATGAAAACCGCTGGTGCACCTTGTAGACCAAACGGTAGAACTTTAAACTGGAAACAACCTAAAGGGCAATTAAATGCTGTTTTCCATTCATCACCTTCTTTAATCCTAATTCTATAGTAAGCCTCTCTGAGATCCAGTTTTGTAAAAAAATTTCCTGTGGCCAGATTGGCGAGCATGTCCTTCATGAGGGGGAGGGGGTAGACATTTTCAGCGGAGATCGTGTTGAGAGTCCTGTAGTCCACCACAAGGCGGAGTTGGCCGTCTTTCTTCTCACGGAACATAACAGGGGCCGCCACCCGAGGTCTAGCAGGTTCAATAAACCCCCTTGCTAAGTTTTTGTCAATAAACCTGCGCAATTCCACCATTTCTCCTGGTGTCATGGGGTAAATGCGTGGTTTAGGTAGTTGTACTCCAGGGAGGAAATCAATGGTACAGTCTGTGGATCGATGGGGTGGCAGTCTATCAGAAGATTTTTTGCTAAAAACTTCTTTTAAATCCCAATATTCTCTCGGTATCTTTTCCTCCCCTGGTATGTGTTCCAAAACGGTGGCTACCTGGTCCGTTGTTATGCTTTCACCGTTGTTAATCGGTGTTGGGGCGGGGTCTATAGTGATAGGTGGTGGTGGGGAAATGATGGGAAGACGTATCCACCCTTCTTTCCAATCTATGATTGGGTTCCACTTTCTCAGCCATGTTAATCCCAAAATAATTGGGTTATCTGCAATAGGGGCAACAATGAAATGAAGGGTTTCTCTATGGTGATCGCCAATCGTTACCTCAATAGGTTCAGTAACAAATTGTGCTGGCCCACCTCCCGCGACTGAACCATCCATTTGACAAAATGCGATAGGGACTTTCAAAGTCTTAAGGCGAATTCCCAGTGTTTGTACTAGGTCTTGGCTTATAAGGCAGCGGGAACAGCCAGAATCCAACAGGGCTAATGATTCTGAGAAATGGCTACTAGAGGGAGTTTTCAGTTTAAGGGGAATAGTCATGGGGCCCGATCGGGAACTCACCCAGTGTTTATCTGCCTCCTGGTCTGATTCGGCCTTCCTTTCCCAGTCATTCGGTTCCTCCCCCGGTGTGCCATAGGCGGTAGTGAGGTCCAGTGGCTCCATTCCCGACATAGCTGGTCTGGTACGAAAATCAGGTCTTCTGGGGCTTTTGCCCATTTCACTGGTTGGCTTGGGGCGGGGTTTCGATGTCATTCTGCAAGCATTTGCCCAATGCCCCTCCTTTCCGCATTTAAAACAAGTTGTATTGCGGGGTTTGTTGCGGGGCCCACCCCACCTTTCTCCTACGGGGTCGTGACGGGGTGGGGGGTTTTTAAAACTTCTATTAGCGGAATGGATATTAGTATGTCTGAGTAAATCAAGTTCTACCTCAGCAACCAAATCGTACCAATCTTCGAGCGTTCGCGGGTTGTCTCTGTTGATGCAGCTCTGATATAGATCAGGATGCAAGCCTTCAATGAAAACGTCAATAAGGGCGTCCTCACTCCAACCCCTCATGTACACAGACAATTCACGAAAACGTTGGGAATAAACCTGGACTGGTTGATTATCTTGGCGTAACGTTCTCAATTCGTAGCGGGCCTTTCGTTCTATGTGTGGGTCTTCGAATTGCCTTCTGAGGGCGAACATAAATCTGTCGAAATTTCTCATCAGAGGGGAGTTATCGTTATGTAGGGACATGGCCCAATCTGCTGCTTTGTTTTCCAGAGCCAGACAAACAACTCTAATCTTAGCTTAATCACTTGGTAAATCAGTTGCAGCTTGCCTCATATAATTGCTGACATGCAGAAGGAAAATTCCTAATTCCTTTGTTGCACCCCCAAATTTCACTCCCAATGGAGGAACAGTAGCCATTCTGGGGGGGGGGCGGGGCTGGTTCCCTTCTAGGACTTTGCTCTCGCCTTCGGCGTTGGGGGGGTGGGAGGGGCTCTGCCCTGGCCGTGTCTAGCCGTTGTGTATGCTCATCTTTCTCGGCTAGGGTTCCTCCCGTGCGGAGTTTCTCCTCCTCTGTCCTGGGTAATAACCAGCCCAGAGGGTCGGGGGAGCGTTTTCTCTCTCTCTCCCGGTTGCGTTTCAAATTATCAGCTTTTGAGATTAGTTTTTGGGCCTCTTTCCTTAAAAAAATTTCCTCGTCTGCCCCCTCCCAGCGAGGGGGGGAGAGGGCCCTTCTGCGTCTAGTAGTCACTCCCCAAGGCTTATCTTCAAACATTCCTTTCCTGCCCACTCCCTCTGACCATCGGTGACGAACTGATTTATCTTCAGATTCATTACCCAGGCTAAGATCCTTTAAAAGTTCAACGACTGACCTGTCTTCGGTTTGCTGGACATCTGGACTGGAAACGGAGGGTGGATCGGGGGGGGGTGTTGTACTTGGGCCCATGACTCCCAGTAACTCTTCTTTCCCCCCGTCTGACATTTTTGAAGGTTTTATCTTCTCACTCGCTGCTGAAGCGGTCAGCTCAGAGACGAGGTAATTAGATTCCTTGCTTATCTGTCATGACTGTTTCCATCAATCATCAAGAAAGAACACATTTGACTTCATTTAGAAAGTTCAAAGCTACTTTTACTGATAATGATGTGACTCCAGCCAACTTCAAGCAAGGAATGAAACATTTAGGCGCGCAACATACGTAACAAAGCATAATCCAACCTCCCCCCTTTGACCCCAGCATGTTGTCCAATACAAAGTCAGCCACGACATCAGGTGCAGTTCCTTCTCAGGGCATCATCAGAATGGAATGTAGTTCGTTAGCTGAAAATGATAACAACTGACCCTCCTGCCCCCCCAGTAGCTTAGCAACCCTAGCCCTCCCCCCGTTTCAACATGTCAGCCGAATGCAGGCAAAAGCAAAGCAAAAGCAAAGGCTGACATCTAGATAGATAGATAGATGATACGTAGGTAGGTAGGTAGGTAGATAGGTAGGTAGGTAGGTAGGTAGGTAGGTAGGTAGATAAATAGACAGACAGACAGACAGACTGATGATAGATGAATAGAGTGGATAGATGGATGGATGGATGGATGGATGGATAGCATGGATAGATAGGTAGGTAGGTAGGTAGGTAGGTAGGTAGGAAGGTAGATAATAAATAGAAGATAGATAGAAAGATACATAGATAGATGAGAGGTAGCTAGGTAGGTAGGTAGGTAGTTAGGTCGGTACAGTATGTAGATAGATGATAGATAGATAGAGGGAGGGAGGGAGAGATGGAGAAGTGGATAGATAGATAGATAGATAGATAGATAGATAGATAGATAGATAGATAGATAGATAGATAGATAGATAGATAGATAGATAGATGGGGTGGTGGGGTGGCGGTCATAATAAAGGAAGGTCTTGAGCCGAGAGAGACCATTGTGCCACAGACCACCGGTTGTGAGTCCCTCTGCGTGAAGTGGGGCCTAGGGAGGCAGTTGGGCTTGCTGGTTGTATACCTGGCTCCCCGCTATGTAGCAGCAGCCCTGCCCGAGCTCCTGGAGGTGATCGCTACGGTGGCAGTGGAGACCCCCAGACTTTTGGTCATGGGGGACTTTAATCTGCCATCGGTGGGCGAATCATCCGTGGCAGCTCGGGAGTTCATGGCTTCCATGATGGCCATGGACCTGACCCAATTAATTCAAGGCCCCACCCACGAGGGTGGACATACACCGGATCTCATCTTTGTCTCTGGCCAATGGAAGAGTGATCTGGGTATAGGGGATATAGTCATCACGCCCTTGTCATGGTCAGACCACTCACTTCTCCAGCTCGACTTTCCGACCGCTGCTCCCCTCCGCGGGGAGGCGGAACCAGAGCCACCGATCTGGTTCCGCCCCAGGCGCCTTATGGACCCGGATGGGTTCCAGACGGCGCTTGGGCCACTTCCTGTACCCCTGACCCACGGCCCGATGGAGGACCTCGTGGCCGCATGGAATACTGCGACCACGGGGGCCTTGGATCGGGTCGCGCCCTTGCGGCCTCTCTTGCGGCGACGTGTCGCCCCGGCTCCTTGGTTTACCGAGGAGCTGAGGGTGATGAAACGCCACAAGAGATGCCTAGAGAGAAGATGGAGGTATACCCGTTCTGAATCTGACCGGACACAAGTAAGAGCCCAGTTACGGACTTACATTGTGGCGCTGAGAGTGGCCAAACGTCATCATTGTGCCACTCTCATAGCATCCGCAGAAAACCGCCCTGCCGCCCTGTTCAGGGTGACCCGCTCCCTCCTTCAACAGAGGGTGCGGGAAGCCCCGCTACAGGGCAGAGCAGAGGAATTTGTGACTTTTCTGCAGGAGAAAATCGCTCAGATACAGAACGAGCTAGCCCCCATTGATGGTCCAGTGGGATGCCACGAGACAGATCTTGTTTGGGAGGAGTTTGACTCCGTTGCTTCCGAGGATATGGACAGGCTACGTGGGCGACTGCGAGCCACCACATGTTTATTGGACCCGTGTCCCTCCTGGCTTGTACTGGCATCCTGGGAGGTGACACGAGGCTGGCTCCAAGAGGTTGTCAACGCATCCTTAAGTGAGGGTTCCTTGCCTGCTTCCCTAAAAGAGGCTATGGTGAGGCCCCTCCTTAAGAAGCCCTCTTTGGACCCAGCTTTATTAAACAACTATCGTCCAGTCTCCAACCTTCCCTTTCTGGCGAAGGTTGTTGAGAGTGTGGTGGCACAACAGTTTCCCCGTCACCTGGAGGAAGTTGATTATCTAGACCCGCGCCAGTCCGGCTTTCGGCCCGGGCATAGCACTGAGACGGCATTGGTCGCGTTGGTCGATGATCTCTGGAGGGCCAGAGATGGGGGTTGTTCCTCCATCCTGGTCCTATTAGACCTCTCGGCGGCTTTTGATACCATCGACCATGGTATCCTATTGCATCGGCTGGGGGGGTTGGGGGTGGGAGGCACCGTCTTACGGTGGTTCTCCTCCTACCTCTCTGGCCGATCGCAATTTGTGTTGACAGGAGAGCAGAGGTCGACCTCGAGACCCCTCACATGTGGGGTGCCTCAGGGGTCGGTCCTCTCGCCTCTCCTGTTTAACACATATATGAAGCCGCTGGGTGAGATCATCCGTGGTTTTGGGGTAGAGTACCATCTGTACGCTGATGATACACAGCTGTACATTTCTACCCCAAACCACCCCAACGATGCCGTAGCAGTGATGTGCCAGTGCCTGGAAGCCGTGCGGATCTGGATGGGAAGTAACGGACTCAGGCTCAACCCGACCAAGACCGAGTGGCTGTGGTTTCCGGCTGCCCGATTCAACCAGCTGACTCCATCGCTGGCCATAGGGGGCGAACATCTTGCCCCTGTGGATGGGGCGCGCAACTTGGGTGTCCTCCTGGATGCCCGGCTGTCCATGGAAGATCAAGTGACAGCCGTGGCCAGGAGGGCGTTTTACCAGGTTCGCCTGGTTCGCCAGTTGCGCCCCCTATTGGATCGGGACGCCCTTCGCACAGTCACTCATGCTCTCGTGACATCGCGACTGGACTATTGTAACTCTCTCTACATGGGGCTCCCCTTGAGGTGCACCCGGAGACTTCAGATGGTTCAGAATGCAGCCGCGCGGGCAATCTTGGGTACCTCCAGATTTGCCCACATAACTCCACTTCTGCGCAAGCTGCACTGTCTGCCTGTCGTCTTCCGGGTGCGCTTCAAGGTATTAGTCATCATTTTTAAAGCGCTCCATGGCTCGGGACCTAGCTATCTGCGGGATCGGATCCTGCCGCATACATCCTCACGGCCGATTCGCTCCCACAGAGAGGGACTTCTCCGGGTGCCGTCCACTAGACTCTGTCAGCGGGCGACGCCCAGGGGAAGGGCTCTCTCTGTGGCGGGCCCAGCCCTCTGGAACGACCTTCCCCCCGACATCAGAACAACCACGGACTTCCGCTCCTTCCGTCTGAAATTAAAAACTCATCTTTTCCGTTTGGCCGGCCTTGGTTAGCCTCTCTCTACAGGGTTTAGCTGTTTTTAATTGGGTATTTTAGCAGATTAAGGGGATTTTAGCACAGGCTCATATTTAATTTTTTCTTAACTGTATGTGTATATTGTATTGTGGTTTTAGTTTCCCTGTGCACCGCTCCGAGTCCCTATGGGGAGAGGAGCGGTCTATAAATTAAATTATTATTATTATTTTTATTAGATAGATAGATAGATAGATAGATAGATAGATAGATAGATAGATAGATAGATAGATGATACGTAGGTAGGTAGGTAGGTAGGTAGATAAATAGACAGACAGACAGACAGACAGAGAGACTGATGATAGATGAATAGAGTGGATAGATGGATGGATGGATGGATGGATAGCATGGATAGATAGGTAGGTAGGTAGGTAGGTAGGTAGGTAGTTAGGTAGTTAGGTCGGTACAGTAGGTAGATAGATGATAGATAGATAGATAGATAGATAGATAGATAGATAGATAGATAGATAGATAGATAGATAGATAGATAGATAGATAGATAGATAGATAGATAGATAGATATACAGACAGACAGATGGATGATTGATAGATAGATATAAGAAAGATATGTAGGTACGTAGGTGGATAGATAGATGATAGGTGGATAGATAGATAGATAGTTTAGATAGTTTAGATGGATAAAATGATAGATGGTTTATAGCAGGGGTCCCCAACCCCCGGGCGGCGGACCGGTGCCTGTCCGTGGCTTGATAGGAACCGGGCCCCAGGGCTGGAGAGGAGGAGGAGGGAGGAGGGGGCAGCCCCCTGGGTAAAGCGCGCACCGGATGCGGGAGAGCACAGGCGCGGCCGTTCGCGCTGTTGGAGGCACTCTGATCTCAAGGCAGCGCTGAGAAGGGGAAAGTCCTCCCTCCCCAAAACAGCGCTGTTAAAACAGCGCTGTTTTGAGAAGCCTCCCATTGAAAGGCAGCCCTGAGAAAAGGTGGTTTCCCTCCCTCTCAACACTGTTTTGAGATGCAAGGCTTTCCCTCCCCTCCCCCAGCACTGTTTTGGGATCTGAGGCCAAAAGTGGGGGATGTTGCACACACATCCGCAAGGCGAGCACAGGGGTGGGGGTCACGCGCGTATGTGAAGGGGGGGTGAATTGCGCAGAAGGGGTGTCACATGGATGTGCAGGGGAAGGGGCATGTGGGAGAAGCATTGCATTATGGGAATGGGCACGCAAGCACGCACAACAGCGCACGCGTGCATGCTTTCGGCACCCAAGGAAAAAAAGTTTCGCCACCCCTGCCATAGAGGGCTGAGTGAGCCGACTCCCCCCCCATGTGCGCATGCGCTGCCTGTCCCCCCCCCCCCCCGCTCCTCCTCTACGCCAGCCGGTCAACAGAATTTTCTTTAAAATGAAACCGGTCCCTAGTGCAAAAAAGGTTGGGGACCCCTGGTTTATAGGGTATGTAGTTTGACAGATTAGATAGTTGAAAGATGGATAGATAAATAGATCGAGAGATAGATAGATGATAGATAGATATAAAGAAGAGATATAGGTAGGTAGGTATGAAGGTAGGTAAATAGATAGATAGATAGATAGATAGATAGATAGATAGATAGATAGATAGATAGATAGATAGATAGATAGATAGATAGATAGATAGACAGATAGATGATAGGTAGGTAGGTAGGTAGGTAGGTAGGTAGGTAGGTAGGTAGGTAGATAGATAGATAGATAGATAGATAGATAGATAGATAGATAGATAGATAGATGATACGTAGGTAGGTAGGTAGGTAGGTAGATAAATAGACAGACAGACAGACAGACAGAGAGACTGATGATAGATGAATAGAGTGGATAGATGGATGGATGGATGGATGGATAGCATGGATAGATAGGTAGGTAGGTAGGTAGGTAGTTAGGTAGTTAGGTCGGTACAGTAGGTAGATAGATGATAGATAGATAGATAGATAGATAGATAGATAGATAGATAGATAGATAGATAGATAGATAGATAGATAGATATACAGACAGACAGATGGATGATTGATAGATAGATATAAGAAAGATATGTAGGTACGTAGGTGGATAGATAGATGATAGGTGGATAGATAGATAGATAGTTTAGATAGTTTAGATGGATAAAATGATAGATGGTTTATAGCAGGGGTCCCCAACCCCCGGGCGGCGGACCGGTGCCTGTCCGTGGCTTGATAGGAACCGGGCCCCAGGGCTGGAGAGGAGGAGGAGGGAGGAGGGGGCAGCCCCCTGGGTAAAGCGCGCACCGGATGCGGGAGAGCACAGGCGCGGCCGTTCGCGCTGTTGGAGGCACTCTGATCTCAAGGCAGCGCTGAGAAGGGGAAAGTCCTCCCTCCCCAAAACAGCGCTGTTAAAACAGCGCTGTTTTGAGAAGCCTCCCATTGAAAGGCAGCCCTGAGAAAAGGTGGTTTCCCTCCCTCTCAACACTGTTTTGAGATGCAAGGCTTTCCCTCCCCTCCCCCAGCACTGTTTTGGGATCTGAGGCCAAAAGTGGGGGATGTTGCACACACATCCGCAAGGCGAGCACAGGGGTGGGGGTCACGCGCGTATGTGAAGGGGGGGTGAATTGCGCAGAAGGGGTGTCACATGGATGTGCAGGGGAAGGGGCATGTGGGAGAAGCATTGCATTATGGGAATGGGCACGCAAGCACGCACAACAGCGCACGCGTGCATGCTTTCGGCACCCAAGGAAAAAAAGTTTCGCCACCACTGCCATAGAGGGCTGAGTGAGCCGACTCCCCCCCCATGTGCGCATGCGCTGCCTGTCCCCCCCCCCCCCCGCTCCTCCTCTACGCCAGCCGGTCAACAGAATTTTCTTTAAAATGAAACCGGTCCCTAGTGCAAAAAAGGTTGGGGACCCCTGGTTTATAGGGTATGTAGTTTGACAGATTAGATAGTTGAAAGATGGATAGATAAATAGATCGAGAGATAGATAGATGATAGATAGATATAAAGAAGAGATATAGGTAGGTAGGTATGAAGGTAGGTAGATAGATAGATAGATAGATAGATAGATAGATAGATAGATAGATAGATAGATAGATAGATAGATAGATAGACAGATAGATGATAGGTAGGTAGGTAGGTAGGTAGGTAGGTAGGTAGGTAGGTAGGTAGGTAGATAGATAGATAGATAGATAGATAGATAGATAGATAGATAGATAGATAGATAGATAGATAGATAGATAGATAGATAGATAGATGCATTGAGTTGAAAGATAAAATGATGGATGGTTTATGGGCATGTATGTGGACAGAATGACAGGATAGATGATAGATGGATGATAGACAGACAGATGGATGATAGATACAATAATACAATAATACAATAGCAGAGTTGGAAGGGACCTTGTAGGTCTTCTAGTCCAACCCCCTGCGTGGGCAGGAGCCCTATACCATTTCAGACAAATGGCTATCTAACATCTTTTTAAAGACTGCCAGGGTTGGGGCATTCACAACTTCTGGAGGCAAGCTGTTCCAGAGGTTAATTGTTCTAACTGTCAGGAAATTTCTCCTTAGTTCTAAGTTGCTTCTCTCCTTGATTAGTTTCCACCCATTGCTTCTTGTCCTGCCCCCAGGTGCCTTGGAGAATAGTTTGGCTCCCTCTTCTTTGTGGCACCCTCTGAGATATTGGAACACTGCTATCATGTCTCCCCTGGTCCTTCTCTTCATCAAACTAGACATACCCAGCTCCTGCAACCGTTCTTCATATGTTTTAGTCTCCAGTTCCCTAATCATCTTGGTTGCTCTTCTCTGCACTCTTTCCAGAGTCTCCACGTCTTTTCTACATCGTGGCGACCAAAACTGTGTGCAGTATTCCAAGTGTGGCCTTACCAAGGCACTATACAGTGGCATTAACACTTCACGTGATTCTATCCCTCTGTTTATGCAGCCTAGAACTGTGTTGGCTTTTTTGGCAGCTGCTGCACACTGCTGGCTCATATTTAAATGGTTGTCCACTAAGATTCCTAGATCCCTCTCACAGTTGCTACTATTGAGCAAGGTACCACCTATACTGTACTTGTGCATTTTGTTTTTCTTGCCTATATGTAGAACCTTACTTTTTTCACAATTGAATTTCATTTTATTAGATAGTGCCCAATGTTCAAGTTTGTCTAGATCCTTCTGTATCTTAAGCCTATCTTCTGGAGTGTTGGCTATTCCTGCCAGCTTGGTATCGTCTGCAAATTTGATGAGTTCCCCATTTATCCCCTCATCCAAATCGTTGATGAAGATGTTAAAGAGTACTGGGCCTAAAACAGAGCCTTGGGGGACTCCACTGCATACTTCCTTCCATGTAGATGCAGTTCCATTGAGGACTACACGTTGAGTGCGGTTGGTCAGCCAGTTGCGAATCCATTTGGTGGTGGTGCTGTCTAACCCACAATTTTCTACTTTATCTAATAGTAGGTTATGGTCTACTTTATCAAATGCCTTACTGAAGTCCAAGTAAATTATATCGACAGCATTCCTCTGGTCCACTGATTTTGTCACTTTGTCAAAGAATGCAATTAGATTAGTCTGGCATGATCTGTTTTTGACAAACCCATGTTGGCTTTTGGCTATTACTTTGTTTGCTTCTAGGTGTTCACTTATTTGTTGTTTAATTATCTTTTCCAGAATCTTTCCTGGTATTGAGGTCAGGCTGATGGGTCTATAGTTTCCTGGATCTGTTTTTTTTTTCCTTTTTTGAAGATGGGAACCACATCAGCTCTTTTCCAGTCTTCTGGCAGTTCCCGGTGCTCCAGGATCTCTGAAAGATATAGTTCAGTGGTTCTGAGATCTCGTCTGCCAGTTCCTTCAGAACCCTGGGGTGTAATCCATCCGGTCCTGGTGATTTGAACTCGTCCAGGGCAGACAGATGCTCACTTACCATTTTCTTCCCTATTTCAACTTGTGTTCCTAATCTGATTTTTGTGGTGCTGTTTTTGATTGGTTGGACTGTTTTATCCCTTTGTGTAAAGACAGATGCAAAAAAAGAGTTAAATAGTTCTGCTTTCTCCCTGTTGCTTATCATCTTCTTGCCATTTTCTCCCAGCAGTGGACCAATTGTTTCCTTAACTTTTTTCTTGTTTTTAACATGTTGGAAGAAGCTTTTTTTGTTATTTTTTACTTTTTTGGCAAGCCTTTCTTCATTGCGAGCCTCAGCTTTCCTCACTTCATCTTTACAGGCTCGGGCTATTTGCTGATATTTTGCCTTAGTTATGTCCCCCTTTTTCCACTTTTTATATTTATCCTTTTTGTCTTTCAATTTGTCAGAGAGTTCTTTATGCAGCCATGCTGGTTTCTTTTGGGAACTGTTATTTTTCTTCTTCATTGGTATTGCGCTGGACTGGGCTTTTATAATCTCATTTTTCAAAATTTTCCAAGCTTCTTGAGTTGTTTTCCCCTTGAGGATTCTCATCCATGGAATCCTTCCCAAGCTCTCTCTGAGTTTATTGAAATTAGCTCTCTTAAAGTCTAAGACTCTAGTTTGACTTTGTTTAACTACTTTTGTTTGCATAATGTTGAATTCCAGTATTTCATGATCGCTTGCCCCCAAAGTTCCTGTAGCTTCTACACCTTCTATCATTTCCTCTCTGTTAGTGAGAATTAAGTCCAATATTGCTGATCCCCTTGTTCCCTTCTCTACCTTTTGGGAAACAAAGTTGTCTGCTAGGTTTGTTAGGAACCTGTTGGATCTTCCACTTGGTGCAGAGTTTGTTTCCCAATTGATGTCAGGGTAGTTAAAATCTCCCATTACTATTGTAGTGTGTTTCCTACATACCTTAGTTAGTTGGTTAGCAAAAAGTTCATCCACTTCCTCTGCTTGGTTGGGTGGCCTGTAGTATAGACCTATGACAATATCATTCCCCCCCCAACCTTTAATATTGACCCAAATACATTCAAGATAGTTCTCATCATTGTTGTGCTCTATTTCTGTAGATTTTATTTATTTATTTTTATTTATTTATTTAAATTTATATCCCGCCCTTCTCCACGAAGGACCCAGGGCGGCGCACAGGAAAATTTAAAAACATACAAAATACAATAAATATAATTTAAAAAACTATTAAATAACCTATCCTGCGCTAAAACCAAATTTTAAAAACCCAATTTAAAACTACCTAAAAGTCCCCATGGGAGGTTAGGCTAGGCCGGCTTGTTGAAACAAATATGTCTTAAGACATTGGCGGAAGAGGCGGAGGTCGGTGATGGTACGTAATTCAGGGGGTAGGTCATTCCAAAGGGCTGGGCCCGCCACAGAGAAGGCTCTTCCCCTGGGTGTCGCCAGTCGGCATTGTCCGGCCGACGGCACCCTGAGAAGGCCCTCTCTGTGGGAGCGTATCGGTCTAAGGGATGTATGGGGCAGGAGGCGGTCTCGCATATAACTAGGCCCCGAGCCATAGAGCGCTTTAAAGATAGTTGTCAGAACCTTGAAGCGCACTCGAAAAACCACAGGAAGCCAATGCAGCTCGCGCAGGATCGGTGTTATGTGGGAGCATCTAGTGGCTCCCATAATCACCCGCGCGGCTGCGTTTTGGACTAGCTGTAGCTTTCGAGTGCACCTCAAGGGAAGCCCCATGTAGAGAGCATTACAGTAGTCGAGTCGGGATGTCACGAGAGCTTGAGTGACTGTGCGAAGGGCAGCCCGGTCCAGTAAGGGGCGCAATTGGCGCATCAGGCGTACCTGATGAAACGCCCCCCTGGCCACGGCCGCCACATGGTCCTCCATGGACAGCCGGGAATCCAGGAGGACACCCAAATTGCGCGCCCTCTCCACGGGGGCCAGTGTTTCGCCCCCAATGGCCAGAGTTGGTGTAATCTGGCTGAACCGGGGTGCCGGAAACCACAGCCACTCAGTCTTGGCAGGGTTGAGCCTGAGTTTGTTACCACCCATCCAGATCCGTACGGCCTCCAAACACCGGGACAGCACTTCGGCGGCATCGTTGGGGTGGTTTGGGGTGGATATGTACAGCTGGGTGTCATCAGCGTACAGATGGTACTCCACCCCAAAACCACGGATGATCTCACCCAGCGGCTTCATATATGTGTTGAAAAGGAGGGGCGAGAGGACCGACCCCTGAGGAACCCCACATAAGAGAGGCCTCGAGGTCGACCTCTGCCCTCCCGTCAACACATATTGCGACCGACCAGAGAGGTAGGATGAGAACCACCGCAAAACGGTGCCTCCCAACCCCAACCCCCCCAGTCGGTGCAATAGGATACCATGGTCGATGGTATCAAAAGCCGCCGAGAGGTCTAATAGGACTAGGATAGAGGAATAACCTCTATCCCGCGCCCTCCAGAGATCATCAACCAACGCGACCAATGCCGTCTCGGTGCTGTGACCGGGTCGGAAGCCGGACTGGCGCGGGTCTAGATAATCAACTTCCTCCAGGTGTCGCGGAAACTGTTGGGCTACCACACTCTCGACAACCTTCACCAAAAAGTGAAGGTTGGAGACCGGACGATAGTTCTCTAATAAAGCTGGGTCCAGGGACGGCTTCTTGAGGAGGGGCCTCACTACCGCCTCTTTCAAGACGGCAGGCAAGGACCCCTCACTCAAAGATGCGTTGACAATGCCCTGGAGCCAGCCTCGTGTCGTCTCCCAGGATGCCAGTACAAGCCAGGAGGGACACGGGTCCAATAAACATGTGGTCGCCCTAAGTTTCCTTGACAACCTGTCCATATCCTCGGTGGTAACAAAGTCAAACTCCTCCCAAGAAGGAACCTCAAGACTAGTCTCGGACAGTCCCACAGGACCACTGTCGATGGAGGGTAGCTCATTCCGAATCCGAGTGATTTTCTCCTGCAGATAAATCCCAAATTCCTCTGCTCGCCCTTGCAGAGGGGCTTCCCGCGGCCTCTGATGAAGGAGGGAGCGGGTCACCCCAAACAGGGCGGCAGGGCGGTTATCTGCGGATGCAATAAGGGTGGCACAATACTCACGTTTGGCCACCCTTATCGCCACTAAGTAAGCCCTAATATGGGTTCTCACTAGTGTTCGGTCGGCTTCGGAGCGAGAGGATCTCCATCTGCTCTCTAGGCATCTCTTGTGGCGTTTCATCCCCCGAAGCTCCTCGGTAAACCAAGGAGCCTGGGTGATTCGCCGCCGCAAGAGAGGCCGCAAGGGCGCGACTCGGTCCAAGGCCCCCGCGGCCGCACTTAACCATGCGGCCACTAGGTCCTCAGTCGAGTCGCGGGGCAGGGTCACAGGAATTGGCCCAAGCTCCCTCTGGAACCTTTCCGGGTCCATTAGAAGCCTGGGGCGGAACCATATAGGAATATCCGGTTCCGCCTCCCCGCGGTGAGGTGTAGCGATTGGAAAGTCCAGCCGAAGGAGAGCGTGATCTGTCCATGACAAGGGAGTGATGGCTAGGTCCCCTATTCCCAGATCACAACTCCACTGTCCCGAGACAAAGATGAAATCCAGTGTGTTTCCTCCCTCGTGAGTGGGGCCTAAAACTACCTGGGTCAGGTCCATGGCCGTCATGGAGGCCATGAACTCCCGAGCTGCTCCAGAGGCTTCGCCTGCCGACGGCAAGTTAAAGTCCCCCATGACTACCAGTCTGGGGGTCTCAACTGCCGCCTCGGCTATCACCTCTAGGAGCTCGGGCAGGGCTGTTGTTGCATAGCGAGGAGCCAGGTATACAACTAACACGCCCAACTGCCTCCCTAGGCCCCATCTCACGCAGAGAGATTCACACCCGGTTGTCTGAGGGACTGTGGTCTCCTTCGGTTCAAGAGATGTAGAGATGTAATTATTTCTTATATATAGTGCAACTCCACCTCCTCTTTTATTTGGTCTATTTCTTTTAAATAATTTAAATCCTTCTAGCTGTATGTTCCATTTGTGGGTTTCATCCCACCAAGTTTCTGTAATGGCGACAATATCATATCTGCCCTCATTTACTTGAATTTCTAATTCACCCTGTTTATTCCTCATACTCTGTGCATTGGTGTATAGACATTTGAGTCCATTTTGATTGACCCTGTGTTTACTGTCTACGAAACCTGTGTTATGCCTGACTATGGTTCTCTTTGCCCCTATTTCTTTGCCACTTGTATGGTTCATGTACATGGTATGGCACTCACTGTTAATTGTTTGGTTTTGCTTGACAGCAGTGTTGATAATATTACCCGCACAAATATCTATGTTACATGCACTGATAACCCTATGAATTTTAGTTTGCTGGGGACGGAAATGTTCTTTATCTATTGATTCTCTGTCCCCACTATTCAGTTTAAATGTTTAGCCAGGAAATCTGTGAATTTAATGCCAAGTAACTCAGTCCCTTTCTTGGATGGGTGCAAACCATCTCTTTTGTACAGTTTATCATTGGACCAGCTGCAGGCATCATGACTAATAAGACCAAAGCCTTCCTTTTTACACCACTCCTTTAGCCACACATTAAACTCTGCTATGCACTGGCCCTTTCCTTTTTGTTCCTTGTATACTGGTATAACCTCTGAGAAGATAAGCCTACAACCTGTACTACTAAGTTCGTACCCCAAACTCTGGAAATCATTCTGCACAGAAGCTACATCTTTTTGGGACAGATCATTTGTGCCAAGATGTATAATAGCATCAACTTCACAGTCCTTACTTGCATTCTTGACTATCTTAAGAATACGCCTCTTGTCTCTGCTGACTGTAGCACCGGGCAAACATCTGACCTCTTTCAAAACCTCCATATCCTTACCTAGGTTTACATCCCTTACGATTGAGTCACCAATCAGGAGGTGACTTCTCTTTTTGGGTACCTTGCTCTTGTTGTGTGACTGATGCATGATCCCTGATTCACACTTTTGCATTTCTGAAGTAAGTTCTTCACTTTGGACCACAATCCCCTGCTTATTTGAGTCGTCATTATTACCTTGACCTGTCACTTTAGTGTCCCCATTAAGATCAGCAAGGGCGCTATATCTGTTATGCTGGGACACAGCAAAAGTTTTGTGTTTGTGGGTCACAGCTCTCACCCTGCCAGATCCCACAGTTGTCCAGGTTGCTCTTCTTCTGTGGGATTTTTGGGGTAGA
This sequence comes from Rhabdophis nuchalis, assembly GCA_039707465.1. Taxonomy (NCBI): domain Eukaryota; kingdom Metazoa; phylum Chordata; class Lepidosauria; order Squamata; family Natricidae; genus Rhabdophis; species Rhabdophis nuchalis. The sequence goes on from CM077650.1 coordinate 30,654,372, forward strand.
GGAGGCTGGTAGTGTGGCATCTCCACAGGGTGGAATGGCCGAATTGGACACTTAATTTCTGCCTGGAGAGCACAAATTACAGATTCAAGATATGTGATGTGTCTATGTAATCTATTAATTTGTCTGAAAGGGGGACAGTATCCAAATTTGAAAAGAGTACTGCGGAAGACAGGTGCAAAACAGTTATTACATTGAACTAAGCCAGTCATTTTGAAATAAAATACAATCACAGTCTTAAGCGCACAAATCTAGAATGTATTATTTCTATTTTTGCTTTATAGATACGTTAGACCTCTGTGTTTCTTGGCCTCCCCTCTCTCTTGGCCAGAAACTCCTCCCTCTAGCCACAAGAAGTTCAAGGTGGGGAAATAAAGTAGCTTACTTTGGAGTTCTATCTTTCTCTTCTCCCCCCTCCACACGGCCAGAAGCTCCTCCCTCTAGCCACAAGAAGTTCAAAATGGGGAAATAAAGTTCTATCTTTCTCTTCTCCCCCCTCCACACGGCCAGAAGCTCCTCCCTCTAGCCACAAGAAGTTCAAAGTGGGGAAATAAAGTAGCTTACTTTGGAGTTCTATCTTTCATTCTCCCCCATCCACACGGCCAGAAGCTCCTCCCTCTAGCCACAAGAAGTTCAAAATGGGGAAATAAAGTTCTATCTTTCTCTTCTCCCCCCTCCACATGGCCAGAAGCTCCTCCCTCTAGCCTCAAGAAGTTCAAAATGGGGAAATAAAGTTCTATCTTTCTCTTCTCCCCCCTCCACACGGCCAGAAGCTCCTCCCTCTAGCCTCAAGAAGTTCAAAATGGGGAAATAAAGTTCTATCTTTCTCTTCTCCCCCCTTCACACGGCCAGAAGCTCCTCCCTCTAGCCTCAAGAAGTTCAAAATGGGGAAATAAAGTTCTATCTTTCTCTTCTCCCCCCTCCACATGGCCAGAAGCTCCTCCCTCTAGCCTCAAGAAGTTCAAAATGGGGAAATAAAGTAGCTTACTTTGGAGTTCTATCTTTCTCTTCTCCCCCCTCCACACGGCCAGAAGCTCCTCCCTCTAGCCACAAGAAGTTCAAAGTGGGGAAATAAAGTTCTATCTTTCTCTTCTCCGCCCTCCACACGGCCAGAAGCTCCTCCCTCTAGCCACAAGAAGTTCAAAATGGGGAAATAAAGTTCTATCTTTCTCTTCTCCCCCCTCCACACGGCCAGAAGCTCCTCCCTCTAGCCACAAGAAGTTCAAAGTGGGGAAATAAAGTTCTATCTTTCTCTTCTCCCCCCTCCACATGGCCAGAAGCTCCTCCCTCTAGCCACAAGAAGTTCAAAGTGGGGAAATGAAGTAGCTTACTTTGGAGTTCTATCTTTCTCTTCTCCCCCCTCCACACGGCCAGAAGCTCCTCCCTCTAGCCTCTAGTAAAAATGACCCAAAAAGAACTCCAATATTTTTTCCTCGAAAATAAAAGACAGGATACATCACTGCAGACTATATGGGACACAGCTAAAGCAGTAATAAGGGAAATAACAATAAAATATATGACTAGGCAATGGAAACTAGAGAAGGAAAAAAGAATGGAATTAATAACAGCACTGCAAACCCAAGAGAAGGAGGCCCAGAGAGACTCACAGAATGTAAGGGTAAGAGAAAAAATTAATTTTCTGAGACATAAAATCTCCCTCTTAGACCAGAACCAACTAGCAGAAAAAATAAGGAAATGTAGGCAGTTCCACTTTGAACACACAAATAAAATTGGAAGATGGATGACGTATAGGCTAAGAAAAGAAACAGAAACAAGGAAAATACAGTCCCTTCAAGATAACAATGGGAGAATTGGGAACACTATGGAGCATAAACTTAAAATAGCACAAGATTTTTTTAGCTCATTATATGCAAAAGAGACACAACAAAGGGATAAGATTAACGCCTATTTTACAAAACAACATCCTGGAATAGTCCCTGACATATATAAAAATATATTAAATACAGAAATAACAACAGAAGAGATAGAAAACGCAATTAGGAAACAGGCTAATGAGAAAACTCCAGGGCCAGATGGATTACCAGGAGAACTTTATAAAGGCATCGGGGAAATTTTAGTACCACAAATGAAAGATTTACTCAATGAAATTTTGGATAAAGGGGAAATGCCCCAATCATGGACTGAGGCTTTTATCTCCTTAATCCCCAAACCCGACTCAGACCCAACTCAAATTCAAAATTATAGGCCCATATCACTCCTAAACGTGGATTATAAGATATTTGCGACAATTCTGGCCGAAAGACTGAAACCGTTCCTATCCGATTACATTCATCAAGACCAAAATGGATTTTTACCAGGCAGATATTTAAGAGACAATGTAAGGATAGTAATTAATTGTTTAGAATATTATGAGGCGCACCCAAATAAAGAAATGAGTATAATTTTCCTAGACGCACAAAAAGCATTTGACAGGGTTAATTGGGAATTCATCATACAACAATTACAAATTATGGAATTCGGCCCTAAATTTACTAAAGCAGTTCAGGCTATATATACAACACAATCAGCAAGATTATTGCTCAATAAGGCACTATCAAATTGGATCCCAATACATAGAGGTACTAGACAAGGATGCCCGCTATCACCACTTTTATTCATCTTGACACTGGAACCCCTTCTAAATAATATTAGGCAAGAAAAAAATATTAAAGGTCTGCAAACTAGAGGGGAAGAATACAAGATACAGGCATTTGCAGATGACCTGGTCTTTGTGATGGAAGAACCCTTGACTTCAGGACCAAGGCTAATTACAATAATAGAAGAATATGGAGAGGTGGCCGGGTTAAAAATTAATAAACAAAAAACTAAAATGTTGACAAAAAATATGACAGGGCTACAAAAACAACAAATACAGAAACTACTGGAAATTGAAATTGTCAAAAAAGTTAAATATTTGGGAATTTGGCTAACTAATAGATGCTCCGCAATTAAAGAATTAAATTATCATAAATTAATAGGCGAAATGACAAAACAACTGGAAAATTGGAATAAAATTCCACTATCACTGTTAGGGAGGATAGCTGCTATAAAAGCATACATCCTCCCAAAATGGATATACTTATTCCAAACAGCTCCCACAAAATTAAATAAAGAATTTTTCCAAAAGCTAGACCACATCTCATTAAAATTTGTATGGCAAGGAAAAAAAGCACGCATAAAAAAGAAAATGCTCCAGGAACACAAACTAAAAGGAGGCTTGGGACTCCCAAATTGGGAACTTTATCATCATGCCTCGATTTTGATCTGGGTTAAAGATTGGATTACCCTAACAAGAAGACGAATATTATCAATAGAAGGACATGACTTGCTTCAGGGCTGGCATTCATCACTTTGGCCCAGGAACAATAGACAACCCCAAAGCTTTATTACTCACTATACGAGGGCAACTCTTTACACGACTTGGCAAAAGATTAGGCAACAATTTTACACTCAAATTCCAAGGTGGCTAGCCCCAATTGAAGCTGTAACATACCCAACTGTCCATAATCCCAAGAGAAATATAACATACGGAGACTTGATAGATGAAGGGGGCAATATTAGAACAAGGGCAGATCTACAGCTAAGGGGTTGGGAGATAGACTGGTGGCCATATAATCAGGCAGTATCTAAATTTACTAAAGACAAATACGAACCCGGAATATACTCAACAAACCAAGATATAGATAAGGTTCTATGGGACTCACCAACCAAATTCATTTCCAAGGCTTATAAATTATTACTGCAAAGATATATAGGCGAATAAATAATCAAAGGCACTATGATCGCTTGGGGAAGGAATATAGGTAAGAACATCAATCTTGAAAATTGGCAAACCATTTGGAAAAAGTCCATGAAAATGACCCTCTCATCCTCCTTTAAGGAGAATCTATATAAAATGCTTTACAGATGGTATTTACCACCAGCTAGAATTGCCCATATGTTCCCAAACTCATCGGACAGGTGTTGGAAATGCAAAACAGCTAGGGGCACATTTTTTCACCAATGGTGGACTTGCCCAATCTCTGTATTACTTTGGAAAAAAATACAAAATTGGCTCATGGAAATAACAGGCACTAGTTTCCCCCTTAAACCTGAGTTATACTTGCTTGGTATCAAGCCACAAGAAATCCCAAATCAGGACTGGTATCTCTTTACACACATCACAACAGCGACCAGAATGGCCATTGCACAGCAGTGGAAAAATAACAACCCACCAACTGAAAGCTTAATCATATCTAAAATCTTCAGCTGTGCGGAATCAGATAAATTAACGTATATCTTAAAGGACAAGTCAACCTCAATCTATGCCCAATCCTGGGAGAAATGGTACAGATGGTATGGTAAGAGAATGATGGATAACAAAGAAACTAACTAGATAGAATAATAGCGAAATAGTTATAAGGAGTTATAAGACAATACTATATTTAAGACAATGTTATAGACTCGAATGTAAGCATCCAAATATGAATACAAACAACAACTGATGTTAAACTGGGACAAATATACTTCTTAAATTAGGGGAGTAGATATATCCCCGGTTTGTACCCCCCTACCCCCCCCCCTTCTTCATCCTTGTACGTCCTCTCCAATACCCCTACCTTATACTTGTTAAATGTTTACTTTTTATATATATACTAATAAAGATTATTTAAAAAAAGAAGAAGTTCAAGATGAATAGAGTGGATAGATAGATAGATAGATAGATAGATAGATAGATAGATAGATAGATGGATGGATGGATGGATGGATGGATGGATGGATGGATGGATGGATGGATGGATGGATGGATGGATGGATGGATGGATGGATGGATGGATGGATGGATGGATGGATGGATGGATGGATAGCATGGATAGATAGGTAGGTAGGTAGGAAGGTAGTTAATAAATAGAAGATAGATAGATAGATAGATAGATAGATAGATAGATAGATAGATAGAAGAGAGATAGGTAGGTGGGTAGATAGATAGATAGATAGAGAGAGAGAGAGAGAGAGAGAGATAGATAGATAGATAGATAGATAGATAGATAGATAGATAATAAATAGAAGATAGATAGATAGATAGATAGATAGATAGATAGATAGATAGATAGATAGATAGATAGACAGACAGACAGATGATAGGTAGGTAGGTAGGTAGGTAGGTAGGTAGGTAGGTAGGTAGGTAGATAGATAGATAGATAGATAGATAGATAGAAGAGAGATAGGTAGGTGGGTAGATAGATAGATAGATAGATAGATAGATAGAGAGAGAGAGAGATAGATAGATAGATAGATAGATAGATAGATAGATAGATAATAAATAGAAGATAGATAGATAGATAGATAGATAGATAGATAGATACATTGAGTTGAAAGATAAACTCAATAGATGATAGATAGATAGATAGATAGATAGATAGATAGATAGATAGATAGATAGATAGATAGATAGATAGATAGATAGATAGATAGATAGATAGATAGACAGACAGACAGACAGATGATAGGTAGGTAGGTAGGTAGGTAGGTAGATAGATAGATAGATAGATAGATAGATAGATAGATAGATAGATAGATAGATAGATACATAGATAGATAGATAGAAAGACAGGTGGATGATAGATAGATAGAAGAGAGATAGGTAGGTGGGGAGAGAGAGAGAGAGAGAGAGAGAGACAGACAGACAGACAGACAGACAAACAGACAGAAAGATGATAGATGAATAGAGTGGATAGATAGATAGATAGATAGATAGATAGATAGATAGATAGATAGATAGATAGATAGATAGATAGATAGATAGATAGATAGATAGATGCATTGAGTTGAAAGATAAAATGATGGATGGTTTATGGGCATGTATGTGGATAGAATGACAGGATAGATGATAGATAGATGATAGATAGATAGATAGATAGATAGATAGATAGACAGACAGACAGACAGACAGACAGACAGACAGACAGACAGACAGATCGATGATAAATGAATAGAATGGATGGATATATAGATGGATGGATGGATGGATGGCATGGATAGATAGATAGGTAGGTAGGTAGGAAGGTAGTTAATAAATAGAAGAGAGATAGATAGATAGATGAGAGGTTGGTAGGTAGGTAGTTAGGCAGGAACAGTAGGTTGGTAGGTAGGTAGGTATAGTAGGTATATAGATAGATAGATGGATGGATGGATTTTATGGGCATGAATGATAGATAGATAGATAGATAGATAGATAGATAGATAGATAGATAGATAGATAGATAGATAGATAGATAGATAGATAGATAGATAGATAGATAGATAGATAGATAGATAGACAGACAGATAGAGAGAGAGAGAGAGAGAGAGAGACAAACAGACAGAAAGACAGACAGGCAGACAGACAGACAGACAGACAGACAGACAGACAGACAGACAGACAGACAGACAGACAGACAGACAGACAGACAGACAGACAGACAGACAGATAGATAGATAGATAGATAGATATTTGGGTGGGTGGGTGGGTGGGTGGAGGTATGTATGTATGGACGGATGGATGGATGTAGTGGATAGATAGATAGATAGATAGGTAGGTAGGTAGGTAGGTAGGTAGGTAGATAATAAATAGAAGATAGATAGATAGATAGATAGATAGATAGATAGATAGATAGATAGATAGATAGATAGATAGATAGATAGATAGATAGATAGATAGATAGACAGACAGATAGATGATAGGTAGGTAGGTAGGTAGATAGATAGATAGATAGATAGATAGATAGATAGATAGATAGATAGATAGATAGATAGAAAGACAGGTGGATGATAGATAGATAGAAGAGAGATAGGTAGGTGGGGGGAGAGAGAGAGAGAGAGAGAGAGAGACAGACAGACAGACAGACAGACAGACAGACAAACAGACAGAAAGATGATAGATGAATAGAGTGGATAGATAGATAGATAGATAGATAGATAGATAGATAGATAGATAGATAGATAGATAGATAGATAGATAGATAGATAGATAGATAGATAGATAGATGCATTGAGTTGAAAGATAAAATTATGGATGGTTTATGGGCATGTATGTGGATAGAATGACAGGATAGATGATAGATAGATAAATAGACAGACAGACAGATGGATGATAGATGCATTGAGTTGAAAGATAAAATGATGGATGGTTTATGGGCATGTATGTGGATAGAATGACAGAATAGATGATAGATAGATGATAGATAGACAGACAGATAGACAGACAGACAGACAGACAGACAGACAGACAGACAGATCGATGATAAATGAATAGAATGGATGGATATATAGATGGATGGATGGATGGATGGCATGGATAGATAGATAGGTAGGTAGGTAGGTAGGAAGGTAGTTAATAAATAGAAGAGAGATAGATAGATAGATGAGAGGTTGGTAGGTAGGTAGTTAGGCAGGAACAGTAGGTTGGTAGGTAGGTAGGTATAGTAGGTATATAGATAGATAGATGGATGGATGGATTTTATGGGCATGAATGATAGATAGATAGATAGATAGATAGATAGATAGATAGATAGATAGATAGATAGATAGATAGATAGATAGATAGATAGATAGATAGACAGAGAGAGAGAGAGAGAGAGAGAGAGACAAACAGACAGAAAGACAGACAGACAGACAGACAGACAGACAGACAGACAGACAGACAGACAGATAGATAGATAGATAGATAGATATTTGGGTGGGTGGGTGGGTGGGTGGAGGTATGTATGTATGTATGTATGGATGGATGTAGTGGATAGATAGATAGATAGATAGGTAGGTAGGTAGGTAGGTAGGTAGGTAGGTAGGTAGATAATAAATAGAAGATAGATAGATAGATAGATAGATAGATAGATAGATAGATAGATAGATAGATAGATAGATAGATAGATAGACAGACAGATAGATGATAGGTAGGTAGGTAGGTAGGTAGGTAGGTAGGTAGGTAGATAGATAGATAGATAGATAGATAGATAGAAAGACAGGTGGATGATAGATAGATAGAAGAGAGATAGGTAGGTGGGGGGAGAGAGAGAGAGAGAGAGAGACAGACAGACAGACAGACAGACAGACAAACAGACAGAAAGATGATAGATGAATAGAGTGGATAGATAGATAGATAGATAGATAGATAGATAGATAGATAGATAGATAGATAGATAGATAGATAGATAGATAGATAGATAGATAGATAGATGCATTGAGTTGAAAGATAAAATTATGGATGGTTTATGGGCATGTATGTGGATAGAATGACAGGATAGATGATAGATAGATAAATAGACAGACAGACAGATGGATGATAGATGCATTGAGTTGAAAGATAAAATGATGGATGGTTTATGGGCATGTATGTGGATAGAATGACAGAATAGATGATAGATAGATGATAGATAGACAGACAGACAGACAGACAGACAGACAGACAGACAGACAGACAGACAGACAGACAGACAGACAGATCGATGATAAATGAATAGAATGGATGGATATATAGATGGATGGATGGATGGATGGCATGGATAGATAGATAGGTAGGTAGGTAGGTAGGAAGGTAGTTAATAAATAGAAGAGAGATAGATAGATAGATGAGAGGTTGGTAGGTAGGTAGTTAGGCAGGAACAGTAGGTTGGTAGGTAGGTAGGTATAGTAGGTATATAGATAGATAGATGGATGGATGGATTTTATGGGCATGAATGATAGATAGATAGATAGATAGATAGATAGATAGATAGATAGATAGATAGATAGATAGATAGATAGATAGATAGATAGATAGATAGATAGATAGATAGATAGATAGATAGATAGATAGACAGATAGAGAGAGAGAGAGAGAGAGAGAGAGAGAGAGAGAGAGAGACAAACAGACAGAAAGACAGACAGACAGACAGACAGACAGACAGACAGACAGACAGACAGACAGACAGACAGATAGATAGATAGATAGATAGATAGATATTTGGGTGGGTGGGTGGGTGGGTGGAGGTATGTATGTATGGACGGATGGATGGATGTAGTGGATAGATAGATAGATAGATAGGTAGGTAGGTAGGTAGGTAGGTAGGTAGATAATAAATAGAAGATAGATAGATAGATAGATAGATAGATAGATAGATAGATAGATAGATAGATAGATAGATAGATAGATAGATAGATAGATAGATAGACAGACAGATAGATGATAGGTAGGTAGGTAGGTAGATAGATAGATAGATAGATAGATAGATAGATAGATAGATAGATAGATAGATAGATAGATAGATAGATAGATAGATAGAAAGACAGGTGGATGATAGATAGATAGAAGAGAGATAGGTAGGTGGGGGGAGAGAGAGAGAGAGAGAGAGAGAGAGAGAGAGAGAGAGAGACAGACAGACAGACAGACAGACAGACAAACAGACAGAAAGATGATAGATGAATAGAGTGGATAGATAGATAGATAGATAGATAGATAGATAGATAGATAGATAGATAGATAGATAGATAGATAGATAGATAGATAGATGCATTGAGTTGAAAGATAAAATTATGGATGGTTTATGGGCATGTATGTGGATAGAATGACAGGATAGATGATAGATAGATAAATAGACAGACAGACAGATGGATGATAGATGCATTGAGTTGAAAGATAAAATGATGGATGGTTTATGGGCATGTATGTGGATAGAATGACAGAATAGATGATAGATAGATGATAGATAGACAGACAGACAGACAGACAGACAGACAGACAGACAGACAGACAGACAGACAGACAGATCGATGATAAATGAATAGAATGGATGGATATATAGATGGATGGATGGATGGATGGCATGGATAGATAGATAGGTAGGTAGGTAGGTAGGAAGGTAGTTAATAAATAGAAGAGAGATAGATAGATAGATGAGAGGTTGGTAGGTAGGTAGTTAGTCAGGAACAGTAGGTTGGTAGGTAGGTGGGTATAGTAGGTCTATAGATAGATAGATATTATTATTATTAGATAGATAGATAGATAGATAGATAGATAGATAGATAGATAGATAGATAGATAGATAGATAGATAGATAGATAGATAGATAGATAGATAGATAGATAGATAGATAGATAGATAGATAGATAGATCGATCGATAGATAGATAGATAGATAGATGATACGTAGGTAGGTAGGTAGGTAGGTAGATAAATAGACAGACAGACAGACAGACAGAGAGACTGATGATAGATGAATAGAGTGGATAGATGGATGGATGGATGGATGGATAGCATGGATAGATAGGTAGGTAGGTAGGTAGGTAGTTAGGTAGTTAGGTCGGTACAGTAGGTAGATAGATGATAGATAGATAGATAGATAGATAGGTAGATAGATGATAGATAGATAGATAGATAGATAGATAGATAGATAGATAGATAGATAGATAGATAGATAGATAGATAGATATACAGACAGACAGATGGATGATTGATAGATAGATATAAGAAAGATATGTAGGTACGTAGGTGGATAGATAGATGATAGGTGGATAGATAGATAGATAGTTTAGATAGTTTAGATGGATAAAATGATAGATGGTTTATAGCAGGGGTCCCCAACCCCCGGGCGGCGGACCGGTGCCTGTCCGTGGCTTGATAGGAACCGGGCCCCAGGGCTGGAGAGGAGGAGGAGGGAGGAGGGGGCAGCCCCCTGGGTAAAGCGCGCACCGGATGCGGGAGAGCACAGGCGCGGCCGTTCGCGCTGTTGGAGGCACTCTGATCTCAAGGCAGCGCTGAGAAGGGGAAAGTCCTCCCTCCCCAAAACAGCGCTGTTAAAACAGCGCTGTTTTGAGAAGCCTCCCATTGAAAGGCAGCCCTGAGAAAAGGTGGTTTCCCTCCCTCTCAACACTGTTTTGAGATGCAAGGCTTTCCCTCCCCTCCCCCAGCACTGTTTTGGGATCTGAGGCCAAAAGTGGGGGATGTTGCACACACATCCGCAAGGCGAGCACAGGGGTGGGGGTCACGCGCGTATGTGAAGGGGGGGTGAATTGCGCAGAAGGGGTGTCACATGGATGTGCAGGGGAAGGGGCATGTGGGAGAAGCATTGCATTATGGGAATGGGCACGCAAGCACGCACAACAGCGCACGCGTGCATGCTTTCGGCACCCAAGGAAAAAAAGTTTCGCCACCACTGCCATAGAGGGCTGAGTGAGCCGACTCCCCCCCCATGTGCGCATGCGCTGCCTGTCCCCCCCCCCCCCCCCCCCCCGCTCCTCCTCTACGCCAGCCGGTCAACAGAATTTTCTTTAAAATGAAACCGGTCCCTAGTGCAAAAAAGGTTGGGGACCCCTGGTTTATAGGGTATGTAGTTTGACAGATTAGATAGTTGAAAGATGGATAGATAAATAGATCGAGAGATAGATAGATGATAGATAGATATAAAGAAGAGATATAGGTAGGTAGGTATGAAGGTAGGTAGATAGATAGATAGATAGATAGATAGATAGATAGATAGATAGATAGATAGATAGATAGATAGATAGATAGATAGACAGATAGATGATAGGTAGGTAGGTAGGTAGGTAGGTAGGTAGGTAGGTAGGTAGGTAGATAGATAGATAGATAGATAGATAGATAGATAGATAGATAGATAGATAGATAGATAGATAGATAGATAGATAGATAGATAGATGCATTGAGTTGAAAGATAAAATGATGGATGGTTTATGGGCATGTATGTGGACAGAATGACAGGATAGATGATAGATGGATGATAGACAGACAGATGGATGATAGATACAATAATACAATAATACAATAGCAGAGTTGGAAGGGACCTTGTAGGTCTTCTAGTCCAACCCCCTGCGTGGGCAGGAGCCCTATACCATTTCAGACAAATGGCTATCTAACATCTTTTTAAAGACTGCCAGGGTTGGGGCATTCACAACTTCTGGAGGCAAGCTGTTCCAGAGGTTAATTGTTCTAACTGTCAGGAAATTTCTCCTTAGTTCTAAGTTGCTTCTCTCCTTGATTAGTTTCCACCCATTGCTTCTTGTCCTGCCCCCAGGTGCCTTGGAGAATAGTTTGGCTCCCTCTTCTTTGTGGCACCCTCTGAGATATTGGAACACTGCTATCATGTCTCCCCTGGTCCTTCTCTTCATCAAACTAGACATACCCAGCTCCTGCAACCGTTCTTCATATGTTTTAGTCTCCAGTTCCCTAATCATCTTGGTTGCTCTTCTCTGCACTCTTTCCAGAGTCTCCACGTCTTTTCTACATCGTGGCGACCAAAACTGTGTGCAGTATTCCAAGTGTGGCCTTACCAAGGCACTATACAGTGGCATTAACACTTCACGTGATTCTATCCCTCTGTTTATGCAGCCTAGAACTGTGTTGGCTTTTTTGGCAGCTGCTGCACACTGCTGGCTCATATTTAAATGGTTGTCCACTAAGATTCCTAGATCCCTCTCACAGTTGCTACTATTGAGCAAGGTACCACCTATACTGTACTTGTGCATTTTGTTTTTCTTGCCTATATGTAGAACCTTACTTTTTTCACAATTGAATTTCATTTTATTAGATAGTGCCCAATGTTCAAGTTTGTCTAGATCCTTCTGTATCTTAAGCCTATCTTCTGGAGTGTTGGCTATTCCTGCCAGCTTGGTATCGTCTGCAAATTTGATGAGTTCCCCATTTATCCCCTCATCCAAATCGTTGATGAAGATGTTAAAGAGTACTGGGCCTAAAACAGAGCCTTGGGGGACTCCACTGCATACTTCCTTCCATGTAGATGCAGTTCCATTGAGGACTACACGTTGAGTGCGGTTGGTCAGCCAGTTGCGAATCCATTTGGTGGTGGTGCTGTCTAACCCACAATTTTCTACTTTATCTAATAGTAGGTTATGGTCTACTTTATCAAATGCCTTACTGAAGTCCAAGTAAATTATATCGACAGCATTCCTCTGGTCCACTGATTTTGTCACTTTGTCAAAGAATGCAATTAGATTAGTCTGGCATGATCTGTTTTTGACAAACCCATGTTGGCTTTTGGCTATTACTTTGTTTGCTTCTAGGTGTTCACTTATTTGTTGTTTAATTATCTTTTCCAGAATCTTTCCTGGTATTGAGGTCAGGCTGATGGGTCTATAGTTTCCTGGATCTGTTTTTTTTTTCCTTTTTTGAAGATGGGAACCACATCAGCTCTTTTCCAGTCTTCTGGCAGTTCCCGGTGCTCCAGGATCTCTGAAAGATATAGTTCAGTGGTTCTGAGATCTCGTCTGCCAGTTCCTTCAGAACCCTGGGGTGTAATCCATCCGGTCCTGGTGATTTGAACTCGTCCAGGGCAGACAGATGCTCACTTACCATTTTCTTCCCTATTTCAACTTGTGTTCCTAATCTGATTTTTGTGGTGCTGTTTTTGATTGGTTGGACTGTTTTATCCCTTTGTGTAAAGACAGATGCAAAAAAAGAGTTAAATAGTTCTGCTTTCTCCCTGTTGCTTATCATCTTCTTGCCATTTTCTCCCAGCAGTGGACCAATTGTTTCCTTAACTTTTTTCTTGTTTTTAACATGTTGGAAGAAGCTTTTTTTGTTATTTTTTACTTTTTTGGCAAGCCTTTCTTCATTGCGAGCCTCAGCTTTCCTCACTTCATCTTTACAGGCTCGGGCTATTTGCTGATATTTTGCCTTAGTTATGTCCCCCTTTTTCCACTTTTTATATTTATCCTTTTTGTCTTTCAATTTGTCAGAGAGTTCTTTATGCAGCCATGCTGGTTTCTTTTGGGAACTGTTATTTTTCTTCTTCATTGGTATTGCGCTGGACTGGGCTTTTATAATCTCATTTTTCAAAATTTTCCAAGCTTCTTGAGTTGTTTTCCCCTTGAGGATTCTCATCCATGGAATCCTTCCCAAGCTCTCTCTGAGTTTATTGAAATTAGCTCTCTTAAAGTCTAAGACTCTAGTTTGACTTTGTTTAACTACTTTTGTTTGCATAATGTTGAATTCCAGTATTTCATGATCGCTTGCCCCCAAAGTTCCTGTAGCTTCTACACCTTCTATCATTTCCTCTCTGTTAGTGAGAATTAAGTCCAATATTGCTGATCCCCTTGTTCCCTTCTCTACCTTTTGGGAAACAAAGTTGTCTGCTAGGTTTGTTAGGAACCTGTTGGATCTTCCACTTGGTGCAGAGTTTGTTTCCCAATTGATGTCAGGGTAGTTAAAATCTCCCATTACTATTGTAGTGTGTTTCCTACATACCTTAGTTAGTTGGTTAGCAAAAAGTTCATCCACTTCCTCTGCTTGGTTGGGTGGCCTGTAGTATAGACCTATGACAATATCATTCCCCCCCCAACCTTTAATATTGACCCAAATACATTCAAGATAGTTCTCATCATTGTTGTGCTCTATTTCTGTAGATTTTATTTATTTATTTTTATTTATTTATTTAAATTTATATCCCGCCCTTCTCCACGAAGGACCCAGGGCGGCGCACAGGAAAATTTAAAAACATACAAAATACAATAAATATAATTTAAAAAACTATTAAATAACCTATCCTGCGCTAAAACCAAATTTTAAAAACCCAATTTAAAACTACCTAAAAGTCCCCATGGGAGGTTAGGCTAGGCCGGCTTGTTGAAACAAATATGTCTTAAGACATTGGCGGAAGAGGCGGAGGTCGGTGATGGTACGTAATTCAGGGGGTAGGTCATTCCAAAGGGCTGGGCCCGCCACAGAGAAGGCTCTTCCCCTGGGTGTCGCCAGTCGGCATTGTCCGGCCGACGGCACCCTGAGAAGGCCCTCTCTGTGGGAGCGTATCGGTCTAAGGGATGTATGGGGCAGGAGGCGGTCTCGCATATAACTAGGCCCCGAGCCATAGAGCGCTTTAAAGATAGTTGTCAGAACCTTGAAGCGCACTCGAAAAACCACAGGAAGCCAATGCAGCTCGCGCAGGATCGGTGTTATGTGGGAGCATCTAGTGGCTCCCATAATCACCCGCGCGGCTGCGTTTTGGACTAGCTGTAGCTTTCGAGTGCACCTCAAGGGAAGCCCCATGTAGAGAGCATTACAGTAGTCGAGTCGGGACGTCACGAGAGCTTGAGTGACTGTGCGAAGGGCAGCCCGGTCCAGTAAGGGGCGCATTTGGCGCATCAGGCGTACCTGATGAAACGCCCCCCTGGCCACGGCCGCCACATGGTCCTCCATGGACAGCCGGGAATCCAGGAGGACACCCAAATTGCGCGCCCTCTCCACGGGGGCCAGTGTTTCGCCCCCAATGGCCAGAGTTGGTGTAATCTGGCTGAACCGGGGTGCCGGAAACCACAGCCACTCAGTCTTGGCAGGGTTGAGCCTGAGTTTGTTACCACCCATCCAGATCCGTACGGCCTCCAAACACCAGGACAGCACTTCGGCGGCATCGTTGGGGTGGTTTGGGGTGGATATGTACAGCTGGGTGTCATCAGCGTACAGATGGTACTCCACCCCAAAACCACGGATGATCTCACCCAGCGGCTTCATATATGTGTTGAAAAGGAGGGGCGAGAGGACCGACCCCTGAGGAACCCCACATAAGAGAGGCCTCGAGGTCGACCTCTGCCCTCCCGTCAACACATATTGCGACCGACCAGAGAGGTAGGATGAGAACCACCGCAAAACGGTGCCTCCCAACCCCAACCCCCCCAGTCGGTGCAATAGGATACCATGGTCGATGGTATCAAAAGCCGCCGAGAGGTCTAATAGGACTAGGATAGAGGAATAACCTCTATCCCGCGCCCTCCAGAGATCATCAACCAACGCGACCAATGCCGTCTCGGTGCTGTGACCGGGTCGGAAGCCGGACTGGCGCGGGTCTAGATAATCAACTTCCTCCAGGTGTCGCGGAAACTGTTGGGCTACCACACTCTCGACAACCTTCACCAAAAAGTGAAGGTTGGAGACCGGACGATAGTTCTCTAATAAAGCTGGGTCCAGGGACGGCTTCTTGAGGAGGGGCCTCACTACCGCCTCTTTCAAGACGGCAGGCAAGGACCCCTCACTCAAAGATGCGTTGACAATGCCCTGGAGCCAGCCTCGTGTCGTCTCCCAGGATGCCAGTACAAGCCAGGAGGGACACGGGTCCAATAAACATGTGGTCGCCCTAAGTTTCCTTGACAACCTGTCCATATCCTCGGTGGTAACAAAGTCAAACTCCTCCCAAGAAGGAACCTCAAGACTAGTCTCGGACAGTCCCACAGGACCACTGTCGATGGAGGGTAGCTCATTCCGAATCCGAGTGATTTTCTCCTGCAGATAAATCCCAAATTCCTCTGCTCGCCCTTGCAGAGGGGCTTCCCGCGGCCTCTGATGAAGGAGGGAGCGGGTCACCCCAAACAGGGCGGCAGGGCGGTTATCTGCGGATGCAATAAGGGTGGCACAATACTCACGTTTGGATGGATGGCATGGATAGATAGATAGGTAGGTAGGTAGGAAGGTAGTTAATAAATAGAAGAGAGATAGATAGATAGATGAGAGGTTGGTAGGTAGGTAGTGTCAGGCCTGCTTCTTCGTTGGCTTAGGAAAGACCACATTTAGACATTTTTTGAAATGAATAAGGCTCCTTTTACTAAGTAACAATAGCTTACAGACCAAGTAAAGCTGAGAGTGAATAGTTTAGGCGCGAACATAGAATATTAAGCTTAAGCCCATCCCAATCCCCAAACCCCCCCTTTGCATTGTCCAATATACTTTCTTCTCCACCATCAGGTGGGCAGGTCTTCACCAGCCTGGAATGCGGGACCGTTAACCAAGAGATAACACCAACCATCAACATTGTCCACCAGCAGAACACATCCATCCCAACGCCCCCCACCCTCCCCGTTGCCATGGCAGCTAAGCAGAAACTAGCGAGGCTGACATCCGGACCTCCTCCAGGAACAGCGGGAAATCCGGGACATCCTGCGGAACACGAGAGGCTACACCTGGAAAACAAACAAGCAAAGACAAAACAACAGATAGGAGAGAGGGAAAAGGTTAAGGTTTATGTGGATACTTGGCATAAAACTGGCGTACCAGTTTAGGAGCTTTGAGATGCTCTTTATCCACCCATTCGTTGTGAGAAGGGGGAAAATCTTTCCACATGACTAGGAACTGAGTCTTATTTCTACGGACTCTGGAATCCAAAATATCACGGACTTCATAATGCTGGTGACCGTCCACCATGGTAGGTGCAGGGGTATCAGGCAAAGGTTTGCGGAGATGTGAGGTGCGTTCAGGTTTCAGTAAGTGAACATGGAACACCGGGTACAGGCGCCGGTAGGTCTTTGGGAGATCCAAACGGACGGACACAGAGCTGATGATTTTGGTTATAGTGAAAGGACCAACAAATTTGGGACCCAGTTTCCTGCATTTCTGGGGGCTATCCAAATGCTTCGTAGACACATAAACTCGATCCCCAACTTTGTAGGCGGGGGGAACCGCCCGTTTCCTGTCAGCATACAATTTATGCGAATCATGAGCATCGTTCAAAGTCTTTCGGATAATTGGCCAGACAGAAGACAGCCTAGAGGACCATTCGGCCGAAGAGGGAACTGTTGGTGAGTCATGAGGCAATTCGGGGATGGGTACAAAGTCCTGTCCGTAGATGATTTTAAAAGGGGTCATATTCGTACTGGAGTGAACGGAGTTATTATATGCCACTTCGGCATGTATCAGGAGATCAGCCCAATCATCTTGTTGAAAATTAATAAAGCAACGCAAGTATTGTTCCAAAACGGAATTGGCCCTTTCACAAGAGCCATTCGTCTGAGGATGGTAGGCGGAGCTTAAGCTTTGGGCGGAGCCAATCAGTCTCAAAAATTCCTTCCAAAAAAGAGACGTAAATTGAGTGCCTCTATCAGAAATGATGCGCTGTGGAACTCCATGAAAACGATAAATATGGGTAACGAATAATCGAGCCAGAGATTTGGAAGAGGGAATCTTCGCACAGGGGACAAAATGAACCTGTTTGGAGAAAAGATCGGTAACAACCCAAATAACGGTATAGCCTTGACTAGGCGGAAGGTCAACTATAAAGTCCATTGAAATTTCCTTCCAAGGCACCTCTGGCGTCGCTACGGACTGGAGGAGTCCACGTGGCTTTCCCGGCGCACGTTTAGAAGCCGCACAAACAGGGCAACTGGCAATATATGATTCAACAGCTTTCTTCAGTGAGGGCCACCAGAACTGTCGTTTGACAAGATGTACAGTTTTAACGAAGCCGAAATGGCCAGCCAAACGCGAGTCGTGTGCGCGTTGCAAAACAAAAGGACGTAATGTACTAGGGACATAAATCTTTGAGCCAATCCAGGGAAGATCGTCTCTAATAGTACAGTCACCTGAATGTGCGGAATACCAATCATCAGTAAGCAGTTCGTCCTTAATACGAGCAATCAGGTCTGCAGGTGGAGTAGTTTGGACTGTAGAATGGCTTCTAGTAGATACTGGAGAAGCCGGTAAAGTAAGCGGCATGATGGGCTGTACAATAGTGAGTTTAGAAACATCATATTGTGGTAATCTGGAAAGAGCATCAGCCATGAAATTCTTGCCACCAGGAATATATTTAAGATGGAAGTTGAAACGATGGAAGTAGTGAGCCCAACGAAGTTGCCTCGGGGACAATTTACGAGAGGAGGTAAGAGCTTCCAAATTCTTATGGTCCGTCCAGACTTCAAACGGATGGGGAGCACCCTCAAGAAAATGACGCCAAGTCATGAGAGCCCAACGAACAGCAAAAGCTTCTTTTTCCCAAATCGCCCATCCACGCTCGGTTGTAGAGAGTTTCCGAGAGGTGTAGGCACAAGGTTGTAATTGGCCACGGTGGTTGAGTTGTAACAAGACTGCACCCACAGCGACATCACTGGCATCCGCCTGAACCACAAATGGGGAATTAACATCGGGGTGTTTAAGAACAGGTTCAGCCGCAAACAAACGTTTAAGCTTCTCGAAAGCGGCCTGACATTCCATGGTCCATTTAAGTGGGGATCCTGGACGAGGTTTACCTTCACCCTTCGTTTTAAGTAGGTTTGTAATGGGTAAGGCAATGTCGGCGAATGACGGAATAAATTGGCGGTAAAAGTTTGCAAATCCCAAAAAGCTCTGTAGTTGTTTACGAGTTCGGGGAGGAGCCCACTCCGTTACTGCCTTGACTTTAGCAGGATCCATCTCAATTCCCTCAGAAGAGATGCGGTAGCCCAAATAGTCAATTGTTTCCTGGTGAAACTCACATTTAGACAGTTTGGCGTATAGTTCAGCGGAACGTAGTTTGTTTAAGACAGAACGCACCAGTTTAACATGCTCGTCATGTGTTTGTGAGTAAACAACTATGTCATCAATATAGACAATAACTCCCTTGTAAAGGTGCTCGTGGAGAACCTCATTTATCAGTTGCATAAATACAGAAGGGGCACCTTGAAGACCAAAAGGGAGGACTTTAAATTGAAAACATCCAAGTGGGCAGTTAAAAGCGGTTTTCCATTCGTCCCCCTCTTTAATTCTGACCCTGTAATAGGCCTCACGTAAGTCCAGTTTAGTAAAGATTTTACCGGTAGCCAGGTGAGCAAGCATGTCCTTCATAAGTGGGAGTGGGTAGACATTGTGTTCGCAAATGGTGTTCAGATAGGAGTAGTCTTGTACCAATCTTAGAGTGCCATCTTTTTTTTCTCTAAACATAACTGGCGCAGCTACACGCGGCCTAGCTGGTTCAATGAACCCCCTTTGAAGATTTTTATCGATGAATTTACGCAATTCCTCCATCTCCCGTGGGGTCATGGAGTACAGGCGAGGTTTTGGTAATTGAACCCCAGGGAGGAAATCAATCGAACAATCGGTAGCTCTATGAGGAGGAAGGGAATCACAAGATCTCTCACTGAAAGCGTCCTTCAGGTCCCAATATTCTTTGGGAATCTTCTCCTCGCCTGGTATGACTTCGGGTGACGGAAAATCCAACAAGGGCGCAGCAGATTCAGTTACAGGAGGTGAGTTACTGGGTGGGAAGTGATTGGCCTCTGATGGTAGAGAGGTATGTTCAGGTAAGGATAAAGGTATGCGTACCCAACCCTCTCTCCAGTTTATTAGAGGATTCCATTTACGAAGCCAATTAACCCCCAAAATCACAGCATTTTCGGAAATGGCAGTTACAATGAAGTTGATGGTCTCAGTATGACCTGTGCCAATAGAGACCTGAATTGGTTCGGTGATAAAAGATGCCGGGGTTCCCCCTGCTACAGAACCATCCATTTGGCAAAAGGCTATGGGAGTTTTTAGGGTCTTTAAGTGAAAACCCATTGAAGACACGAATTCTTGGCTTATGAGGCATTTTGAACAGCCAGAATCAATGAGGGCTTGCACAATGCAAGTACGTCCAGTAGATGGAGCCAAAAGCTTTAAATTAATATAAAGGGGCCCGGAGCGGTGACTCACCAAATTGTCGTCAGAAGAGTTTGAAGACGCCTCCCAATCATCAGGGTGGGTGCTGGGCTGGTCAGTAGAGAGGTTGAGAGGCTCCACCCCACTCATGGCCGGTCTATTTCGCACGATCGGAGTCTTTGGAGGCTTCCGTTCCGAAGAGGAATGTGGGCGTGGAGGTTGCCTTGATCTGCATTTGTCGGCCCAGTGCCCCTCCTTTCCACAGCGATAACAACTGCCTGAGCGAGGTTGAGTTGTTTTCCGGCCCCCCCTTTGCAAGTGGGAATCTTTCTCAGGGGAGCGAGATTTGGGGCTGCCTTTCTGTGGGTTTTTTTTCAGGACGGACTGGATCCTGCAAGTGGGCTTGATCCAGTTCAACATCTGAAGCGAGATCTATCCATTCATTTAAAGTTTCGGGGCGAAATCTGTTCACACATGTTTGATAAATGTCCTTATTTAGCCCTTCAACATAAAGGTCCATCAAGGCCTGGTCACTATAACCAGTCATAAACACCGATAACTCCTGAAAAATCTGCGTGTACGCCTGGACCGTCATGCTCCCCTGTTGTAAGGTTTTCATTTTCATTTTAGCTTTCCTTTCAACACGGGGATCTTCAAAACGCCTTCTAAGAGCATTCATAAAACGATCGAAATCCCGCAGCGCGGGTGAGCGGCAATTATGCAGTGAAACCAGCCACCTGGAAGCTTGATCTTCCAAGGTCATAGAGACAATTCTAATTTTGATTTCATCATCCAAATCAGCTGCGTAAAACTGCATGAAATTATCGACGTGAATTAGAAAAAACGCCAGTTTGTCGGCACTACCGTCGTATTTAACACCCAGGGGGGGGAGTTTTGCAAGTCGGCGGGGGGAAGTGGGATTGACTTCTCTCCGCAATTCCCTGCTGGCCCGGGGAGGGGGGGATGGTGTTGAGCTCCTGCTTTGTTTGGCAGCGGCTGAATGCGTTTCTTTTAACTGTCTGCGTTCCGCCTCCCTCCCCCAGAGTTTATCCAGGGCCTCCCGCTTCTCGTCTGCCTGGCGGAGCAATTCTTGGGCCATTTCTTTCAACTCCCTTTCTTCTCTTAAGAGCTCCGGAATGACATTCTTGGGGGGAAAGGCGACGCCTGGTGACGGTTACCCCAGTCATTCCTACCCCTTCGGACCAACGTTTTGGTTTGACTGAATCTTCAGCTGGCAGATTAAGATCTAGGCCAGCCAAACAGTCCATCACTGACCTGGTATCTTCAGATTGAACAGGAAGGTGCGATGCTTCTGTTCCCATATCAGTTTCAGGCAGAACCTCCACCAACGGAGGCTCCTCTTGTGAAGGGTCCGACATCAGGTGCGGGTTTTGTGACTCTCAGCTTTCTGTCAGGCCTGCTTCTTCGTTGGCTTAGGAAAGACCACACTTAGACATTTTTTGAAATGAATAAGGCTCCTTTTACTAAGTAACAATAGCTTACAGACCAAGTAAAGCTGAGAGTGAATAGTTTAGGCGCGAACATAGAGTATTAAGCTTAAGCCCATCCCAATCCCCAAACCCCCCCTTTGCATTGTCCAATATACTTTCTTCTCCACCATCAGGTGGGCAGGTCTTCACCAGCCTGGAATGCGGGACCGTTAACCAAGAGATAACACCAACCATCAACATTGTCCACCAGCAGAACACATCCATCCCAACGCCCCCCACCCTCCCCGTTGCCATGGCAACTAAGCAGAAAGTAGCGAGGCTGACAGGTAGTTAGGCAGGAACAGTAGGTTGGTAGGTAGGTAGGTATAGTAGGTATATAGATAGATAGATGGATGGATGGATTTTATGGGCATGAATGATAGATAGATAGATAGATAGATAGATAGATAGATAGATAGATAGATAGATAGATAGATAGATAGATAGATAGATAGATAGATAGATAGATAGATAGATAGATAGATAGATAGATAGACAGATAGAGAGAGAGAGAGAGAGAGACAAACAGACAGAAAGACAGACAGACAGACAGACAGACAGACAGACAGACAGACAGATAGATAGATAGATAGATAGATAGATAGATAGATATTTGGGTGGGTGGGTGGGTGGGTGGAGGTATGTATGTATGTATGGATGGATGGATGTAGTGGATAGATAGATAGGTAGGTAGGTAGGTAGGTAGGTAGGTAGGTAGGTAGGTAGGTAGGTAGGTAGATAATAAATAGAAGATAGATAGATAGATAGATAGATAGATAGATAGATAGATAGATAGATAGATAGATAGATAGATAGATAGATAGAAAGACAGGTGGGTGATAGATAGATAGAAGAGAGATAGGTAGGTGGGGGGAGAGAGAGAGAGAGAGAGAGAGAGAGAGAGAGAGAGAGACAGACAGACAGACAGACAAACAGACAGAAAGATGATAGATGAATAGAGTGGATAGATAGATAGATAGATAGATAGATAGATAGATAGATAGATAGATAGATAGATAGATAGATAGATAGATAGATAGATAGATAGATAGATAGATAGATAGATAGATAGATAGATAGATAGATAGATGCATTGAGTTGAAAGATAAAATTATGGATGGTTTATGGGCATGTATGTGGATAGAATGACAGGATAGATGATAGATAGATAAATAGACAGACAGACAGATGGATGATAGATGCATTGAGTTGAACGATAAAATGATGGATGGTTTATGGGCATGTATGTGGATAGAATGACAGGATAGATGATAGATAGATGATAGATAGATAGATAGATAGATAGATAGATAGATAGATAGATAGATAGATAGACAGACAGACAGACAGACAGACAGACAGACAGACAGATCGATGATAAATGAATAGAATGGATGGATATATAGATGGATGGATGGATGGATGGATGGATGGCATGGATAGATAGATAGGTAGGTAGGTAGGAAGGTAGTTAATAAATAGAAGAGAGATAGATAGATAGATGAGAGGTTGGTAGGTAGGTAGTTAGCCAGGAACAGTAGGTTGGTAGGTAGGTAGGTATAGTAGGTATATAGATAGATAGATGGATGGATGGATTTTATGGGCATGAATGATAGATAGATAGATAGATAGATAGATAGATAGATAGATAGATAGATAGATAGATAGATAGATAGATAGATAGATAGATAGATAGACAGAGAGAGAGAGAGAGAGAGAGAGAGAGACAAACAGACAGACAGACAGACAGACAGACAGACAGACAGACAGACAGACAGACAGACAGACAGACAGACAGACAGATATTTGGGTGGGTGGGTGGGTGGGTGGGTGGAGGTATGTATGTATGGATGGATGTATGGATGTAGTGGATAGATAGGTATGTAGGTAGGTAGGTAGGTAGGTAGGTAGGTAGGTAGGTAGGTAGGTAGGTAGATAGATAATAAATAGAAGATAGATAGATAGATAGATAGATAGATAGATAGATAGATAGATAGATAGATAGATAGATAGATAGATAGATAGATAGATAGATAGAAAGACAGTTGGATGATAGATAGATAGAAGAGAGATAGGTAGGTGGGTAGATAGATAGATAGATAGATAGATAGATAGATAGATAGATAGATAGATAGAGAGAGAGAGAGAGAGAGAGAGACAGACAGACAGACAGACAGACAGACAGACAGATGATAGATGAATAGAGTGGATAGATAGATAGATAGATAGATAGATAGATAGATAGATAGATAGATAGATGGATGGATGGATGGATGGATGGATGGATGGATGGATGGATGGATGGATGGATGGATGGATGGATGGATGGATGGATAGATAGATAGATAGATAGATAGATAGATAGATAGATAGATAGATAGATAGATATTTGGGTGGGTGGGTGGGTGGGTGGGTGGAGGTATGTATGTATGTATGTATGGATGGATGTAGTGGATAGATAGATAGGTAGGTAGGTAGGTAGGTAGATAGATAGATAGATAGATATTTGGGTGGGTGGGTGGGTGGGTGGGTGGAGGTATGTATGTATGTATGTATGGATGGATGTAGTGGATAGATAGATAGATAGGTAGGTAGGTAGGTAGGTAGATAGATAGATAATAAATAGAAGATAGATAGATAGATAGATAGATAGATAGATAGATAGATAGATAGATAGATAGATAGATAGATAGATAGATAGATAGATAGACAGACAGATAGATGATAGGTAGGTAGGTAGTTAGGTAGGTAGGTAGATAGATAGATAGATAGATAGATAGATAGATAGATAGATAGATAGATAGATAGATAGATAGATAGATAGAAAGAAAGACAGGTGGATGATAGATAGATAGAAGAGAGATAGGTAGGTGGGGGGAGAGAGAGAGAGAGAGAGAGAGAGAGAGAGAGAGAGACAGACAGACAGACAAACAGACAGAAAGATGATAGATGAATAGAGTGGATAGATAGATAGATAGATAGATAGATAGATAGATAGATAGATAGATAGATAGATAGATAGATAGATAGATAGATAGATGCATTGAGTTGAAAGATAAAATTATGGATGGTTTATGGGCATGTATGTGGATAGAATGACAGGATAGATGATAGATAGATAAATAGACAGACAGACAGATGGATGATAGATGCATTGAGTTGAAAGATAAAATGATGGATGGTTTATGGGCATGTATGTGGATAGAATGACAGGATAGATGATAGATAGATGATAGATAGATAGACAGACAGACAGACAGACAGACAGACAGACAGACAGACAGACAGATCGATGATAAATGAACAGAATGGATGGATATATAGATGGATGGATGGATGGATGGATGGCATGGATAGATGGATAGACAGACAGACAGACAGACAGACAGACAGACAGACAGAGAAGAAAGAATAGGTAGGTAGATGATAGATAGATAGATAGATAGATAGATAGATAGATAGATAGATAGATAGATAGATAGATAGATAGATAGATAGATGATAGATGGATGGATGGATGGATAGATAGACAGACAGACAGAGAAGAAAGAATAGGTAGGTAGATAGATAGATAGATAGATAGATAGATAGATAGATAGATAGATAGATAGATAGATAGATAGATAGATAGATAGATAGATAGATAGATAGATAGACTGGATAGATAGATGGACTGGATAGATAGATAGATAGATAGATAGATAGATAGATAGATAGATAGATAGATAGATAGATAGATAGATAGATAGATAGATAGATAGATAGATAGATAGATAGATAGATAGATAGACAGATAGACTGGATAGATAGATGGACTGGATAGATAGATAGATAGATAGATATTTGGGTGGGTGGGTGGGTGGGTGGAGGTATGTATGTATGTATGTATGGATGGATGTAGTGGATAGATAGATAGATAGGTAGGTAGGTAGGTAGATAGATAGATAGATAGATATTTGGGTGGGTGGGTGGGTGGGTGGGTGGAGGTATGTATGTATGTATGTAAGAATGGATGTAGTGGATAGATAGATAGATAGGTAGGTAGGTAGGTAGGTAGATAGATAGATAGATAGATAGAGATCGGATCCTGCCCCACACATCCTCACGACCGATTCGCTCCCACAGAGAGGGGCTTCTCCGGGTGCCGTCCACTAGACTTTGTCAGCGGGCGACGCCCAGGGGAAGGGCGCTCTCTGTGGCGGGCCCGGCCCTCTGGAACGACCTTCCCCCTGATATTAGAACGACCACCGACCTCCGCTCCTTCCGGGTAAAATTGAAGACCCATCTCTTTCGACTGGCCGGCCTTGAATAGTTCTCTCTGTCTTTTAATTACAAATTTTAATGGGTTTTAATTATATATTTTTAGCATAGGTAGATTTATTTAATTTTATTTTAAGTAATGTTTGTAGTTTGTATTTTGTATATTGTTTTTAATTATGCCTGTGCACCGCCCCGGGTCCCTGTGGGGAGAGGGTGCGGTTAATAAATCTTAATTTGAATTTGAGATAGATAGATAATAAATAGAAGATAGATAGATAGATAGATAGATAGATAGATAGATAGATAGATAGATAGATAGATAGATAGATAGATAGATAGATAGAAAGACAGGTGGATGATAGATAGATAGAAGAGAGATAGGTAGGTGGGGGGAGAGAGAGAGAGAGAGAGAGAGAGAGAGAGAGAGACAGACAGACAGACAGACAAACAGACAGAAAGATGATAGATGAATAGAGTGGATAGATAGATAGATAGATAGATAGATAGATAGATAGATAGATAGATAGATAGATAGATAGATAGATAGATAGATAGATAGATAGATAGACAGATAGAGAGAGAGAGAGAGAGAGAGAGAGACAAACAGACAGAAAGACAGACAGACAGACAGACAGACAGACAGACAGATAGATAGATAGATAGATAGATAGATAGATAGATAGATATTTGGGTGGGTGGGTGGGTGGGTGGAGGTATGTATGTATGTATGGATGGATGGATGTAGTGGATAGATAGATCGGTAGGTAGGTAGGTAGGTAGGTAGGTAGGTAGGTAGGTAGGTAGATAATAAATAGAAGATAGATAGATAGATAGATAGATAGATAGATAGATAGATAGATAGATAGATAGATAGATAGATAGATAGATAGATAGATAGATAGATATAAAGACAGTTGGATGATAGATAGATAGAAGAGAGATAGGTAGGTGGGGGGAGAGAGAGAGAGAGAGAGAGAGAGAGAGAGAGAGAGAGACAGACAGACAGACAGACAGACAAACAGACAGAAAGATGATAGATGAATAGAGTGGATAGATAGATAGATAGATAGATAGATAGATATTTGGGTGGGTGGGTGGGTGGGTGGGTGGGTGGAGGTATGTATGTATGTATGGATGGATGGATGTAGTGGATAGATAGATAGATAGGTAGGTAGGTAGGTAGGTAGATAGATAATAAATAGAAGATAGATAGATAGATAGATAGATAGATAGATAGATAGATAGATAGATAGATAGATAGATAGATAGATAGATAGATAGATAGATAGATAGATAGATGCATTGAGTTGAAAGATAAAATTATGGATGGTTTATGGGCATGTATGTGGATAGAATGACAGGATAGATGATAGATAGATAAATAGACAGACAGACAGATGGATGATAGATGCATTGAGTTGAAAGATAAAATGATGGATGGTTTATGGGCATGTATGTGGATAGAATGACAGGATAGATGATAGATAGATGATAGATAGATAGACAGACAGACAGACAGACAGACAGACAGACAGATCGATGATAAATGAACAGAATGGATGGATATATAGATGGATGGATGGATGGATGGATGGCATGGATAGATAGATAGGTAGGTAGGTAGGAAGGTAGTTAATAAATAGAAGTGAGATAGATAGATAGATGAGAGGTTGGTAGGTAGGTAGTTAGGCAGGAACAGTAGGTTGGTAGGTAGGTGGGTATAGTAGGTATATATCTGGTACCGCCCCAGGCGCTTGATGGACCCGGATGGGTTCCAGACAGCGCTTGGGCCATTTCCTGTATCCCTGACCCGCGCCCCGATGGAGGACCTCACGGCCGCATGGAATAGTGCGGCCGTGGGAGCCTTGGATCGGGTCGCGCCCTTGCGGCCTCTCTCGCGGCGGCGAACCACCCTGGCTCCTTGGTTTACTGAGGGGCTGCGGGTGATGAAACGCCGCAAGAGATGCCTAGAGAGAAGATGGAGGGCTAGCCGCTCTGAATCTGACCGGACACAGGTAAGAGCCCATTTACGGACTTACATTGTGGCGCTGAGGGTGGCCAAACGCCATCATTGTGCCACCCTCATAGCATCCGCAGAAAACCGCCCTGCCGCCCTGTTTAGGGTGACCCGTTCCCTCCTTCAACAGAGGGAGCGGGAAGCCCCGTTACAGGGTAGGGCAGAGGAATTTGTGATTTTTCTGCAGGAGAAAACCGCCCAGATACAGAGTGAGCTAGCCCCCATTCATGGCCCAGTGGGATGCCACGAGGGAGATCTTGTTTGGGAGGAGTTTGACCCCGTTACTTCCGAGGATATGGACAGGTTACGTGGGCGACTGCGAGCCACCACATGTTCATTGGACCCGTGCCCCTCCTGGCTTGTACTGGCATCCTGGGAGGTGACACGAGGCTGGCTCCAAGAGGTTATCAACACATCCTTGAGTGAGGGTTCCTTGCCTGCCTCCCTAAAAGAGGCTATGGTGAGGCCCCTCCTCAAGAAGCCCTCTTTGGACCCAGCTCTTTTGAACAACTACCGTCCAGTCTCCAACCTTCCCTTCTTGGCGAATGTTGTTGAGAGTGTGGTGGCACAACAGTTTCCCCGTCACCTGGAGGAAGTTGACTATCTAGATCCGCGCCAGTCCGGCTTTCGGCCCGGGCATAGCACCGAGACGGCATTGGTCGCGTTGGTAGATGATCTCTGGAGGGCCAGAGATGGGGGATGTTCCTCCATCCTGGTCCTATTAGACCTCTCAGCGGCTTTCGATACCATCGACCATGGTATCCTATTGCATCGGCTGGGGGGGTTGGGGGTGGGAGGCACCGTTTTGCGGTGGTTCTCCTCCTACCTCTCTGGCCGATCGCAATTTGTGCGGGCAGGAGAGCAGAGGTCGACCCCGAGACCCCTCACATGCGGGGTGCCTCAGGGGTCGGTCCTCTCGCCTCTCCTGTTTAATGCATATATGAAGCCGCTGGGTGAGATCATCCGTGGTTTTGGGGTAGAGTACCATCTGTACGCTGATGACACCCAGCTGTACATATCTACCCCAAACCACCCCAACGATGCCGTAGCGGTGATGTGCCAGTGCCTGGAAGCCGTGCGGATCTGGATGGGAAGTAACGGACTTAGGCTCAACCCGACCAAGACCGAGTGGCTGTGGTTTCCGGCTGCCCGATTCAACCAGCTCTCTCCAACACTGGCCATAGGGGGCGAACATCTTGCCCCTGTGGATGGGGCGCGCAATTTGGGTGTCCTCCTGGATACCCGGCTGTCTATGGAAGAGCAAGTGACAGCCGTGGCCAGGAGGGCGTTTTACCAGGTTCGCCTGGTTCGCCAATTGCGCCCCCTATTGGATCGGGACGCCCTTCGCACAGTCACTCATGCCCTCGTGACATCCCGACTGGACTATTGTAACTCTCTCTACATGGGGCTCCCCTTGAGGTGCACCCGGAGGCTTCAGTTAGTTCAGAATGCGGCCGCGCGAGCAATTATGGGCACCTCTAGGTTTGCCCACGTAACACCGCTCCTGCGCGAGCTGCACTGGCTACCTGTCGTCTTCCGGGTGCGCTTCAAGGTGTTAGTTATCATCTTCAAAGCGCTCCATGGCTCGGGACCTAGCTATCTGCGAGATCGGATCCTGCCCCATACATCCTCACGACCGATTCGCTCCCACAGAGAGGGGCTTCTCCGGGTGCCGTCCACTAGACTTTGTCAGCGGGCGACGCCCAGGGGAAGGGCGCTCTCTGTGGCGGGCCCGGCCCTCTGGAACGACCTTCCCCCTGATATTAGAACGACCACCGACCTCCGCTCCTTCCGTGTAAAATTGAAGACCCATCTCTTTCGACTGGCCGGCCTTGAATAGTTCTCTCTGTCTTTTAACTATAAATTTTAATGGGTTTTTAATTTTATATTTTTAGCACGGGTAATTTTATTTAATTCTATTTTAAGTAATGTTTGTATTATTGTATATTGTTTTTAATTATGCCTGTGCACCGCCCCGGGTCCCTGTGGGGAGAGGGTGCGGTTAATAAATCTCAATTTATTATTATTATTATATAGATAGATAGATAGATGGATGGATGGATTTTATGGGCATGAATGAATGATAGATAGATAGATAGATAGATAGATAGATAGATAGATAGATAGATAGATAGATAGATAGATAGATAGACAGACAGACAGACAGACAGACAGACAGACAGACAGACAGACAGACAGACAGAGAGACAGACAGACAGACAGACAGACAGACAGACAGACAGACAGACAGACAGATAGATAGATATTTGGGTGGGTGGGTGGGTGGGTGGAGGTATGTATGTATGTATGTATGTATGGATGGATGTAGTGGATAGATAGATAGATAGATAGATAGGTAGGTAGGTAGGTAGGTAGGTAGGTAGGTAGGTAGGTAGGTAGGTAGGTAGGTAGGTAGGTAGGTAGGTAGGTAGGTGTCAGGCCTGCTTCTTCGTTGATTCAGGAAAGATCACACTTAGACATTATTTTGAAATGTTTAAGGCTACTTTTACTAAGTAACGATAGCGTACAGACCAAGTAAAGCTGAGAATGAATAGTTTAGGCGCGAACAGAAAGTATTAAGCTTAAGCCCATCCCAATCCCCAAACCCCCCCTGTGCATTGTCCAATATGCTTCCATCTCCAACATCAGGTGGGCAGGTCTTCACCATCCTGGAATGCAGGTCCGTTAAGCAGGAGATAACATGAACCACAACATTGTCCACCAGCAGAACACACTCATCCCAAACCCCCCCACCCTCCCCGTTTCCATGGCAGCGCAGCAGGGACTAGCGAGACTGACATCCGGACGTCCTCCAGGAACAGTGGGAAATTCAGGGCAAGAACAGGTAGACGATAGGTTACACCTGAAAGACAAGAGGGGAGAGACAAAACAACAGAGAGGAGAAGGGTAAAAAAAGAGTCAAGGTTTGTGTGGATATTTGGCATAAAACTGGCGTACCAGTTTAGGAGCCTTGAGATGCTCCTTATCCACCCATTCGTTGTGAGAAGGGGGAAAATCTTTCCACATGACCAGGAACTGAGTTTTATTTCTGCGGATTCTGGAGTCCAAAATATCACGGACCTCATAATGCTGATGACCATCCACCATGGTAGGTGCAGGTGTGTCAGGCAGTCTTTTGCGGAGATGGGAGGTACGAGCAGGTTTCAGTAGGTGAACATGGAATACAGGGTATAATCGTCGGTAAGTTTTGGGGAGATCCAAACGGACCGAGACAGAACTGATAATTTTGGTGATCGTGAAAGGTCCAACAAATTTGGGACCCAGCTTCTTGCATTTCTGGGGGATATCCAAATTTTTGGTAGATACATAAACTTGGTCACCAACTTTGTAGGAGGGAGGGACAGCCCGTTTCTTATCAGCGTACAGTTTGTGTGAGTCATGGGCATCATTCAAAGTTTTCCGGAGAACCGGCCAAACAGAAGACAATCTAGAGGACCACTCAGTTAAAGAGGGAACTGTCGGCGAGTCATGAGGCAGTTCGGGTATGGGGACAAAGTCCTGTCCGTAGATGATTTTAAAGGGGGTCATATTCGTACTGGAGTGAACAGAGTTATTATATGCCACTTCGGCATGTATGAGAAGATCAGCCCAATCATCTTGTTGAAAATTAATAAAGCAACGTAAGTACTGTTCGAGAACGGAATTAACCCTTTCACAAGATCCATTCGTCTGAGGGTGGTAGGCGGAGCTTAAGCTCTGGGCGGAGCCAATCAGTCTCAAAAACTCTTTCCAAAAATGGGAAGTAAATTGGGTCCCCCTATCGGAGATGATGCGTTGTGGGACGCCATGAAAACGATAGATATGGGAAACGAACAGTCGGGCCAGAGATTTGGAAGAAGGAATCTTAGTACAGGGGACAAAATGAACTTGTTTAGAAAAAAGATTGGTAACAACCCAGATAACGGTATAACCCTGACTGGGCGGAAGATCAACTATAAAGTCCATTGAAATCTCCTTCCAAGGCCTCTCTGGTGTAGCAACAGACTGGAGAAGACCCTGTGGCTTACCCGGCACACGTTTGGAAGCCGCACATACAGGGCAACTGGCAATATACGATTCAACATCTTTCTTCAATGAGGGCCACCAGAACTGTCTCTTGACAAGATGAACAGTTTTAACGAAACCGAAATGACCAGCTAAACGTGAGTCGTGTGCGCGTTGCAAGACAAAAGGACGTAATGTGGCAGGAACATATATTTTTGAGCCAATCCAGGGAAGATCGTCTCTGATAGTACAATCACCAGAATGAGCCGAATACCAGTCATCAGTAAGTAACTCATCTTTAATACGAGCAATCAGATCAGCAGGAGGAGTAGTTTGGACAGTTGTCTGGGTAATAGTAGATACCGGAGAAGCAGGTAAGGTGAGTGGCATGATGGGTTGTACTACGGTGAGCTTAGATACATCATATTGTGGCAATCTGGAAAGCGCGTCAGCCATGAAATTCTTTCCCCCAGGAATGTATTTGAGGTGGAAATTGAAACGATGGAAATAGTGAGCCCAACGCAGTTGCCTTGGGGACAATTTCCGAGAGGAGGTAAGAGCTTCCAAATTCTTATGGTCTGTCCAGACTTCGAAAGGATGTGGGGCACCCTCAAGGAAATGACGCCAAGTCATGAGAGCCCACCGAACAGCAAAGGCCTCCTTCTCCCAAATCGCCCAACCACGTTCGGACGTAGTGAGTTTCCGAGATGTATAAGCACAGGGTTGTAATTTGCCATTCTGATTGAGTTGCAACAGGACCGCTCCCACCGCGACATCACTAGCATCCGCTTGAATCACAAACGGGGAATTCACATCTGGGTGTTTAAGAACAGGTTCAGCTGCAAACAAACGTTTAAGCTTCTCGAAGGCGGCCTGACATTCCATAGTCCATTTGAGAGGGGTGCTAGGACGAGGCTTGCCCTCCCCTTTGGTTTTCAGAAGGTTCGTAATGGGTAAGGCAATATCAGCGAATGATGGAATAAATTGGCGGTAAAAATTTGCAAATCCCAAAAAACTTTGTAATTGTTTACGGGTATGGGGAGGGGCCCACTCCGTCACTGCCTTGACTTTAGCAGGATCCATTTCAATTCCCTCAGAGGAGATACGGTAACCCAAATAGTCAATTCTTTCCTGGTGAAACTCACACTTAGAGAGTTTGGCATAAAGTTCAGCGGAGCGCAACTTGTTTAACACGGAGCGCACTAGTTTAACGTGCTCGTCGTGTGTTTGGGTGTAGACGACAATATCATCAATGTAAACAATAACTCCCTTGTAAAGGTGCTCGTGGAGAACCTCATTTATCAGTTGCATAAAAACTGAAGGAGCACCTTGAAGACCAAAGGGGAGGACCTTAAACTGAAAACATCCGAGTGGACAGTTAAAAGCTGTTTTCCATTCGTCCCCCTCTTTGATTCTGACCCTGTAATAGGCTTCACGTAAGTCCAACTTTGTAAAAATCTTACCAGTAGCCAGGTGAGCAAGCATGTCTTTCATGAGCGGAAGGGGGTAAATATTGTGTTCACAAATGGTGTTAAGATATGAGTAGTCTTGCATCAGTCTTAGGGTACCATCCTTTTTTTCTCTAAACATAACAGGTGCGGCTACACGGGGCCTAGCTGGTTCAATGAAACCCCTTTGAAGGTTTTTATCGATGAACTTACGTAATTCCTCCATCTCCCGTGGGGTCATTGAGTACATACGAGGTTTTGGTAATTGAACTCCCGGGAGAAAATCAATTGAGCAGTCAGTAGCTCTATGAGGAGGAAGTGAATCACAAGATCTTTCACTGAAAGCATCCTTCAGGTCCCAATATTCTTTAGGAATTTTCTCCTCACCTGGTATGGCTTCAGGTGACGGGAAATCTATTAACGGTGCAGCAGACTCAATATGGAAAGGTGGTTGATGGTGCGGGGGGTGATCAGATTCTGATGGAAAAGAGGTATGTTCCGGGAGGGATAAAGGTATGCGTACCCAACCTTCTTTCCAGTTTATCAGAGGATTCCATTTACGAAGCCAATTGACCCCCAAAATTACATCATTATCGGCAATGGCAGTTACAATAAAGTTGATGGTCTCAGTATGGCCCGTGCCTATAGAAACATGAATTGGTTCAGTGATAAAGGATGCTGGGGTTCCCCCAGCTACAGAACCATCCATTTGGCAAAAGGCTATGGGAGTTTTTAGGGTCTTAAGGTGGAAACCCATTTTAGACACGATGTCTTGGCTTATGAGACATTTAGAACACCCTGAATCAATGAGAGCCTGCACATTGCATGTACGTCCAGTAGATGGAGCTAAAAGACTTAAATTAATATAAAGGGGCCCGGAGTGATGACTCACCAGATTGTCGTCAGAAGAGTCTGAAGACGCTTCCCAATCGTCAGGACTTGGGTTGGGCTGGTCAGCAGAGGGGTTGATGGGCTCCATCCCACTCATAGCCGGTTTGGCGCGCACGGCTGGCGTCTTAAGCTGTTTCCGGTCCGAGGAAGAAGGTGGGCGTGGAAGAGGTTTTGATCGGCATTTGTCTGCCCAGTGCCCCTCCCTTCCACAGCGATAACAGCTGCCTGAACGAGGCTGGGTTGTTCTCCCCTCCCCCTTTTGCAAGCGCTTCTCCCTTGCAAGGGGGTGAGATTTGGGGCTATCTTCCTGTGATTTTTTCTCCAAACGGACTGGATCCTGTAAGTGGGCTTGGTCTAATTCAACATCCGAAGCGAGATCTATCCATTCATTCAAAGTTTCTGGGCGAAATCTGTTCACACACGTTTGATAAATGTCTTTATTCAGCCCTTCAACATAAATATCCATTAGGGCTGCCTCACTATAACCAACCATAAACACTGATAGCTCCTGGAAAATCTGCGTGTAAGCCTGAATAGACATATCCCCCTGCTGCAAACTTTTTAGTTTCATTTTTGCCTTCCTCTCAACACGGGGGTCTTCAAAACGCCTTCTAAGAGCATTCATAAAACGATCGAAATCACGCAGCGCAGGTGAACGGCAGTTATGCAAAGAAACTAG
>CM077650.1:30701991-30704491 GCA_039707465.1 Rhabdophis nuchalis
AGAGGTCTAATAGGACCAGGATGGAGGAACATCCCCCATCTCTGGCCCTCCAGAGATCATCTACCAACGCGACCAATGCCGTCTCGGTGCTATGCCCGGGCCGAAAGCCGGACTGGCGCGGATCTAGATAGTCAACTTCCTCCAGGTGACGGGGAAACTGTTGTGCCACCACACTCTCAACAACCTTCGCCAAGAAGGGAAGGTTGGAGACTGGACGGTAGTTGTTCAAAAGAGCTGGGTCCAAAGAGGGCTTCTTGAGGAGGGGCCTCACCATAGCCTCTTTTAGGGAGGCAGGCAAGGAACCCTCACTCAAGGATGCGTTGATAACCTCTTGGAGCCAGCCTCGTGTCACCTCCCAGGATGCCAGTACAAGCCAGGAGGGGCACGGGTCCAATGAACATGTGGTGGCTCGCAGTCG
Source organism: Rhabdophis nuchalis (assembly GCA_039707465.1). Lineage (NCBI taxonomy): Eukaryota > Metazoa > Chordata > Lepidosauria > Squamata > Natricidae > Rhabdophis > Rhabdophis nuchalis. The sequence continues at coordinate 30,702,410 of CM077650.1, forward strand.
CCCACGTAGCCTGTCCATATCCTCGGAAGTAACGGGGTCAAACTCCTCCCAAACAAGATCTCTCTCGTGGCATCCCACTGGGCCATGAATGGGGGCTAGCTCACTCTGTATCTGGGCGGTTTTCTCCTGCAGAAAAATCACAAATTCCTCTGCTCTACCCTGTAGCGGGGCTTCCCGCTCCCTCTGATGAAGGAGAGAACGGGTCACCCTAAACAGGGCGGCAGGGCGGTTTTCTGCGGATGCTATGAGGGTAGCACAATGGTGACGTTTGGCCACCCTCAGCGCCACAATGTAAGTCCGTAAATGGGCTCTTACCTGTGTCCGGTCAGATTCAGAGCGGCTAGCCCTCCACCTTCTCTCTAGGCATCTCTTGCGGCGTTTCATCACCCGCAGCCCCTCAGTAAACCAAGGAGCCAGGGTGGTTCGCCGCCGCGAGAGAGGCCGCAAGGGCGCGACCCGATCTAAGGCTCCCACGGCCGCATTATTCCATGCGGCCGTGAGGTCCTCCATCGGGGCGCGGGTCAGGGATACAGGAAATGGCCCAAGCGCTGTCTGGAACCCGTCCGGGTCCATCAAGCGCCTGGGGCGGTACCAGATTGGTAACTCTGGTTCCGCCTCCCCGCGGAGGGGAGCAGCGGTCGGAAAGTCGAGTCGGAGAAGTGAGTGGTCTGACCATGACAAGGGTGTGATGACTATATCCCCTGTACCCAGATCACTCTTCCATTGGCCCGAGACAAAGATGAGGTCCGGCGTATGTCCACCCTCATGGGTGGGGCCTTGAATTACTTGGGTCAGGTCCATGGCCATCATGGAAGCCATGAACTCCCGAGCTACCACGGATGATTCGCCCAACGATGGCAGATTAAAGTCCCCCATGACTATAAGTCTGGGGGTCTCCACTGCCACCGTAGCGATCACCTCGAGGAGCTCGGGCAGGGCTGCTGCTACATAGCGGGGAGCCAGGTATACAACCAGCAAGCCCAACTGCCTCCCTAGGCCCCACTTCATGCAGAGGGACTCACAGCCGGAGGTCTGAGGCACAATGGACTCTCTCGGCTCCAGGCCTTCCTTAATAATGACCGCTACCCCGCCACCCCTGCCTAGGGCCCGCGGCTGATGAAATGCGCGGTAGCCTGGTGGGCACATTTCAACGAGGGGATGACCTCCCTCGGGGCCCAACCAGGTCTCCGCAATTCCTACCAGGTCCGGCTCCCCCTCTGACACAAGGTCACTAATGAGGGGGGCTTTGTTGACAACGGACCTGGCGTTGCAGAACATCAGCCGCAGACCCTGGCTCTGTATTCCCTGGCCACCTAGCCTGCGGGGGTTGTGGCACCCGACCGTTTGTAACCAACGGCTGCGTGCCACCAACCGGGAGGATGAGAATTGTCTCCCCTCGGTCCTGCCCCTCCCCACGACCCTCTGAATTGGTAAGCCCTCCTGAGGAACGACTCGGGTATCCCCCTTCCTTTCGCCTTCCGCTTCCCGCCGTCGACTGCTATCCTGGCCCTTACTATTGATCGTTGCTTCCGTCTCCATCTGTCTATATCTTTTTTTAGACCCCTCCCCCACCCCAACCCTGGAACCCCCTAAAATCCGAATTAAAAAATTACAAAGAAACCCCCTGAGCTTGCGCTTCGCCCACCTCTCAGGAGCAATAACTCCATCTTCGAGGTGGGCCCGAGTTAAACTAGGGGGCCAAGCCTGCGAGAGGGCAGAATCTCGCAGGCAAAGGAGGTCACGCCTCGAATACATTTCTAGGGGAACATGGAGGCTGCATAAACCAGGGGAACGTAATTGCAAGTTAATGTTTAGTTAGTTAATTAGTTAGTTAGTTAGTTAGTTAGAAAGAGTCCAGATAAAGTGCAGGTGTAAAGTGGCAGTGTACAGTGCAAATAATAGGAGATGGTAAGTCCATAGAGGTAAATCCATAGGGGTAGGAGGGGTAAAGTCAGATAGTCCAAAAGATAGTCCAAAAGAAAGTCCGGCAGATGGGAAAGATCGCAGTTCAGCCCCTTTAGAGGGCCCCATCCATCTGCCCTCTTCAGCCACACAGGCCTCAGTCTGCATTTAGTGCCGTGC
>CM077650.1:30719491-30724491 GCA_039707465.1 Rhabdophis nuchalis
GGATGGATGGATGGATGGATAGATAGATAGATAGTTGTATAGCATGGATAGATAGATAGATAGATAGATAGATAGATAGATAGATAGATGGATGGATGGATGGATGGATGGATGGATGGATGGATGGATGGATGGATGGATGGATGGATAGCATGGATAGATAGAAAGGTATGTAGGTAGGTAGGTAGGTATGGTAGGTATATAGATAGATAGATGGATGGATGGATGGATGGATGGATAGATAGATAGATAGATAGATAGATAGATAGATAGATAGATAGATAGATAGATAGATAGATAGATAGATGATAGACAGACAGACAGACAGAAAGACAGATGGATGATAGATAGATAGAAGAGAGATAGGTAGGTGGGTAGATAGATAGAGAGAGAGAGAGAGAGAGACAGACAGACAGACAGACAGACAGATGGATGATGGTACAGTAGGTAGGTAGGTAGGTAGGTAGGTATAGTAGGTATATAGATAGATAGATGGATGGATGGATGGATGGATGGATGGATGGATGGATAGATAGATAGATAGATAGATAGATAGATAGATAGATAGATAGATAGATAGATAGATAGATACATAGATACATAGATACATAGATAGATAGACAGACGTTGGGCGACAGGATGACAGGATAGATAGATAGATAGATAGATAGATAGATAGATAGATAGATAGATAGATAGATAGATAGATAGATAGATAGAAAGACAGTTGGATGATAGATAGATAGAAGAGAGATAGGTAGGTGGGTAGATAGATAGAGAGAGAGAGAGACAGACAGACAGACAGACAGACAGACAGACAGATGGATGATGGTACAGTAGGTAGGTAGGTAGGTAGGTAGGTAGGTAGGTAGGTAGGTAGGTAGGTAGGTATAGTAGGTATATAGATAGATAGATGGATGGATGGATGGATGGATGGACGGACGGACGGACGGACGGACGGACGGACGGACGGACGGACAGACAGACAGACAGACAGATAGATAGATAGATAGATAGATGCATTGAGTTGAAAGATAAAATTATGGATGGTTTATGGGCATGTATGTGGATAGAATGACAGGATAGATGATAGATAGATGATAGATAGATAGATAGATAGACAGACAGACAGATGGATGATAGATGCATTGAGTTGAAAGATAAAATGATGGATGGTTTATGGGCATGTATGTGGATAGAATGACAGGATAGATGATAGATAGATGATAGATAGATAGATAAATAGATAGATAGATAGATAGATAGACAGACAGACAGACAGACAGACAGACAGACAGATCGATGATAAATGAATAGAATGGATGGATATATAGATGGATGGATGGATGGATGGATGGATGGATGGATGGATGGATGGATAGCATGGATAGATAGAAAGGTATGTAGGTAGGTAGGTAGGTATGGTAGCTATATAGATAGATAGATAGATGGATGGATGGATGGATGGATGGATGGATGGATGGATGGATGGATGGATAGATAGATAGATAGATAGATAGATAGATAGATAGATAGATAGATAGATAGATAGATAGATAGATAGATAGATAGATAGATAGATAGATAGATAGATAGATAGATGTAGGCAGGCAGGTAGGCAGGCAGGCAGACAGACAGACAGACAGATAGATAGATAGATGCATTGAGTTGAAAGATAAAATGATGGATGGTTTATGGGCATGTATGTGGATAGAATGACAGGATAGATGATAGATAGATGATAGATAGATAGATAGATAGATAGATAGATAGATAGATAGATAGATAGATAGATAGATAGATAGATAGATAGATAGATAGACAGACAGACAGACAGATGGATGATAGATGAATAGAATGGATGGATAGATAGATGGATGGATGGATGGATGGATGGCATGGATAGATAGATAGGTAGGTAGGTAGGAACGTAGTTAATAAATAGAAGAGAGATAGATAGATAGATGAGAGGTAGGTAGGTAGGTAGTTAGGCAGGTACAGTAGGTAGGTAGGTAGGTAGGTAGGTAGGTAGGTAGGTAGGTATAGTAGGTATATAGATAGATAGATGGATGGATGGATGGATGGATGGATAGATGGATGGATGGATGGATGGATGGATGGATGGATGGATGGATGGATGGATGGATGGATAGATAGATAGATAGATAGTTGTATAGCATGGATAGATAGATAGATAGATAGATAGATAGATAGATGGATGGATGGATGGATGGATGGATGGATGGATGGATGGATGGATGGATGGATGGATGGATGGATGGATGGATGGATGGATGGATGGATGGATGGATAGCATGGATAGATAGAAAGGTATGTAGGTAGGTAGGTAGGTATGGTAGGTATATAGATAGATAAATGGATGGATGGATGGATGGATGGATGGATGGATGGATGGATGGATGGATAGATAGATAGATAGATAGATAGATAGATAGATAGATAGATAGATAGATAGATAGATGATAGACAGACAGACAGACAGAAAGACAGATGGATGATAGATAGATAGAAGAGAGATAGGTAGGTGGGTAGATAGATAGAGAGAGAGAGAGAGACAGACAGACAGACAGACAGACAGACAGACAGATGGATGATGGTACAGTAGGTAGGTAGGTAGGTAGGTAGGTATAGTAGGTATATAGATAGATAGATGGATGGATGGATGGATGGATGGATGGATGGATGGATGGATGGATGGATGGATGGATGGATGGATAGATAGATAGATAGATAGATAGATAGATAGATAGATAGATACATAGATACATAGATACATAGATAGATAGACAGACGTTGGGCGACAGGATGACAGGATAGATAGATAGATAGATAGATAGATAGATAGATAGATAGATAGATAGATAGATAGATAGATAGATAGATAGATAGATAGAAAGACAGTTGGATGATAGATAGATAGAAGAGAGATAGGTAGGTGGGTAGATAGATAGAGAGAGAGAGAGAGAGACAGACAGACAGACAGACAGATGGATGATGGTACAGTAGGTAGGTAGGTAGGTAGGTAGGTAGGTAGGTAGGTAGGTATAGTAGGTATATAGATAGATAGATGGATGGATGGATGGATGGATGGACGGACGGACGGACGGACGGACGGACGGACGGACAGACAGACAGACAGACAGACAGACAGACAGATAGATAGATAGATAGATAGATGCATTGAGTTGAAAGATAAAATTATGGATGGTTTATGGGCATGTATGTAGATAGAATGACAGGATAGATGATAGATAGATGATAGATAGATAGATAGATAGACAGACAGACAGATGGATGATAGATGCATTGAGTTGAAAGATAAAATGATGGATGGTTTATGGGCATGTATGTGGATAGAATGACAGGATAGATGATAGATAGATGATAGATAGATAGATAGATAGATAGATAGATAGATAGATGGATGGATGGATGGATGGATGGATGGATGGATGGATGGATGGATGGATGGATGGATGGATGGATGGATGGATGGATAGCATGGATAGATAGAAAGGTATGTAGGTAGGTAGGTAGGTATGGTAGCTATATAGATAGATAGATAGATGGATGGATGGATGGATGGATGGATGGATGGATGGATGGATAGATAGATAGATAGATAGATAGATAGATAGATAGATAGATAGATAGATAGATAGATAGATGTAGGCAGGCAGGTAGGCAGGCAGGCAGACAGACAGACAGACAGATAGATAGATAGATGCATTGAGTTGAAAGATAAAATGATGGATGGTTTATGGGCATGTATGTGGATAGAATGACAGGATAGATGATAGATAGATGATAGATAGATAGATAGATAGATAGATAGATAGATAGATAGATAGATAGATAGATAGATAGATAGATAGATAGACAGACAGACAGATGGATGATAGATGAATAGAATGGATGGATAGATAGATGGATGGATGGATGGATGGATGGCATGGATAGATAGATAGGTAGGTAGGTAGGAACGTAGTTAATAAATAGAAGAGAGATAGATAGATAGATGAGAGGTAGGTAGGTAGGTAGTTAGGCAGGTACAGTAGGTAGGTAGGTAGGTAGGTAGGTAGGTAGGTAGGTAGGTAGGTAGGTAGGTAGGTAGGTATAGTAGGTATATAGATAGATAGATGGATGGATGGATGGATGGATGGATGGATGGATGGATGGATGGATGGATGGATGGATGGATGGATGGATAGATAGATAGATAGATAGATAGATAGATAGATAGATAGATAGATAGATAGATAGATAGATAGATAGATAGATAGATAGATAGATAGATATGCAGGAAGGCAGGCAGGCAGGCAGACAGGCTGGCTGGCTGGCTGGCTGGCTGGCTGGCTGGCTGGCTGGCTGGCTGGCTGGCTGGCTGGCTGGCTGGCTGGCTGGCTGGCTGGCTGGATGGATGGATGGATGGATGGATGGATGGATGGATGGATGGATGGATGGATGGATGGATGGATGGATCGCTGGCTGGATAGATGGATAGGTGGATAGATGGATAGATAGATAGATAGATAGATAGATAGATAGATAGATAGATAGATAGATAGATAGATAGATAGATAGATAGATAGATAGATATGCAGGCAGGGAGGCAGGCAGGCAGGCAGGCAGGCAGGCTGGATGGCTGGCTGGCCGGCCGGATGGATGGATGGATGGATGGATGGATGGATCGCTGATAGATAGATAGATAGATAGATAGATAGATAGATAGATAGATAGATAGATAGATAGATAGATAGATAGATAGATAGATAGATATGCAGGAAGGCAGGCAGGCAGGCAGGCTGGCTGGCTGGCTGGCTGGCTGGCTGGCTGGCTGGCTGGCTGGCTGGCTGGCTGGCTGGCTGGCTGGCTGGCTGGCTGGCTGGCTGGCTGGCTGGCTGGCTGGATGGATGGATGGATGGATGGATGGATGGATGGATGGATCGCTGGCTGGATAGATGGATAGATAGATAGAT
>CM077650.1:30789491-30791991 GCA_039707465.1 Rhabdophis nuchalis
CCGGATGGATGGATGGATGGATGGATGGATGGATGGATGGATCGCTGATAGATAGATAGATAGATAGATAGATAGATAGATAGATAGATAGATAGATAGATAGATAGATAGATAGATATGCAGGCAGGGAGGCTGGATGGCTGGCTGGCCGGCCGGATGGATGGATGGATGGATGGATGGATCGCTGATAGATAGATAGATAGATAGATAGATAGATAGATAGATAGATAGATAGATAGATAGATAGATAGATAGATATGCAGGCAGGCAGGCAGGCAGGGTGCCTGGCTGGCTGGCGGGAGGGTGGGAGGGTGGGAGGGAGGGAGGGAGGGACGGATAGATAGATAGATCGATAGATCGATAGATCGATAGATCGATAGATAGATAGATAGATAGATAGATAGATAGATAGATAGATAGATAGATAGATAGATAGATATGCAGGCAGGGAGGCAGGCAGGCAGGCAGGCAGGCTGGCTGGCTGGCTGGCCGGCCGGATGGATGGATGGATGGATGGATGGATGGATGGATGGATGGATGGATCGCTGATAGATAGATAGATAGATAGATAGATAGATAGATAGATAGATAGATAGATAGATAGATAGATAGATAGATAGATAGATAGATAGATAGATAGATAGATAGATAGATATGCAGGCAGGGAGGCAGGCAGGCAGGCAGGCAGGCTGGATGGCTGGCTGGCCGGCCGGATGGATGGATGGATGGATGGATGGATGGATCGCTGATAGATAGATAGATAGATAGATAGATAGATAGATAGATAGATAGATAGATAGATAGATAGATAGATAGATATGCAGGCAGGCAGGCAGGCAGGGTGCCTGGCTGGCTGGCGGGAGGGTGAGAGGGTGGGAGGGAGGGAGGGAGGGACGGATAGATAGATAGATAGATAGATAGATCGATCGATCGATCGATCGATAGATAGATAGATAGATAGATAGATAGATAGATAGATAGATAGATAGATAGATAGATAGATAGATAGATAGATATGCAGGCAGGGAGGCAGGCAGGCAGGCAGGCAGGCTGGCTGGCTGGCTGGCCGGCCGGATGGATGGATGGATGGATGGATGGATGGATGGATGGATGGATGGATCGCTGATAGATAGATAGATAGATAGATAGATAGATAGATAGATAGATAGATAGATAGATAGATAGATAGATAGATAGATAGATATGCAGGCAGGGAGGCTGGATGGCTGGCTGGCCGGCCGGATGGATGGATGGATGGATGGATGGATGGATCGCTGATAGATAGATAGATAGATAGATAGATAGATAGATAGATAGATAGATAGATAGATAGATAGATAGATATGCAGGCAGGCAGGCAGGCAGGGTGCCTGGCTGGCTGGCGGGAGGGTGGGAGGGTGGGAGGGAGGGAGGGAGGGACGGATAGATAGATAGATAAATAGATCGATAGATCGATAGATCGATAGATCGATAGATAGATAGATAGATAGATAGATAGATAGATAGATAGATAGATAGATAGATAGATAGATAGATAGATAGATAGATATGCAGGCAGGGAGGCAGGCAGGCAGGCAGGCAGGCTGGCTGGCTGGCTGGCCGGCCGGATGGATGGATGGATGGATGGATGGATGGATGGATGGATGGATCGCTGATAGATAGATAGATAGATAGATAGATAGATAGATAGATAGATAGATAGATAGATAGATAGATAGATAGATATGCAGGCAGGGAGGCAGGCAGGCAGGCAGGCAGGCTGGATGGCTGGCTGGCCGGCCGGATGGATGGATGGATGGATGGATGGATGGATCGCTGATAGATAGATAGATAGATAGATAGATAGATAGATAGATAGATAGATAGATAGATAGATAGATAGATAGATATGCAGGCAGGCAGGCAGGCAGGCAGGCAGGCAGGCTGGATGGCTGGCTGGCCGGCCGGATGGATGGATGGATGGATGGATGGATGGATCGCTGATAGATAGATAGATAGATAGATAGATAGATAGATAGATAGATAGATAGATAGATAGATAGATAGATAGATAGATAGATATGCAGGCAGGCAGGCAGGCAGGCAGGCAGGCAGGCTGGCTGGCTGGCTGGCTGGCCGGCCGGATGGATGGATGGATGGATGGATGGATGGATGGATCGCTGATAGATAGATAGATAGATAGATAGATAGATAGATAGATAGATAGATAGATAGATAGATAGATAGATAGATAGATAGATAGATATGCAGGCAGGGAGGCTGGATGGCTGGCTGGCCGGCCGGATGGATGGATGGATGGATGGATGGATCGCTGATAGATAGATAGATAGATAGATAGATAGATAGATAGATAGATAGATAGATAGATAGATAGATAGATAGATAGATAGATAGATAGATAGATATGCAGGCAGGCAGGCAGGCAGGGTGCCTGGCTGGCTGGCGGGAGGGTGGGAGGGTGGGAGGGAGGGAGGGAGGGACGGATAGATCGATCGATCGA
>CM077650.1:30806991-30811991 GCA_039707465.1 Rhabdophis nuchalis
ATGGCTGGCTGGCCGGCCGGATGGATGGATGGATGGATGGATGGATCGCTGATAGATAGATAGATAGATAGATAGATAGATAGATAGATAGATAGATAGATAGATAGATAGATAGATAGATAGATAGATATGCAGGCAGGCAGGCAGGCAGGGTGCCTGGCTGGCTGGCGGGAGGGTGGGAGGGTGGGAGGGAGGGAGGGAGGGAGGGACGGATAGATAGATAGATAGATAGATAGATAGATAGATAGATAGATAGATAGATAGATAGATAGATAGATAGATAGATAGATAGATAGATAGATAGATAGATAGATAGATAGATAGATAGATAGATAGATAGATAGATAGATAGATAGATATGCAGGCAGGGAGGCAGGCAGGCAGGCAGGCAGGCAGGCTGGCTGGCTGGCTGGCCGGCCGGATGGATGGATGGATGGATGGATGGATGGATCGCTGATAGATAGATAGATAGATAGATAGATAGATAGATAGATAGATAGATAGATAGATAGATAGATAGATAGATAGATATGCAGGCAGGCAGGGTGCCTGGCTGGCTGGCGGGAGGGTGGGAGGGTGGGAGGGAGGGAGGGAGGGACGGATAGATCGATCGATAGATAGATAGATAGATAGATAGATAGATAGATAGATAGATAGATAGATAGATAGATAGATAGATAGATAGATAGATAGATAGATAGATAGATATGCAGGCAGGGAGGCAGGCAGGCAGGCAGGCAGGCAGGCTGGATGGCTGGCTGGCCGGCCGGATGGATGGATGGATGGATGGATGGATGGATCGCTGATAGATAGATAGATAGATAGATAGATAGATAGATAGATAGATAGATAGATAGATAGATAGATAGATAGATAGATAGATAGATAGATAGATAGATATGCAGGAAGGCAGGCAGGCAGGCAGGCAGGCAGGCTGGCTGGCTGGCTGGCTGGCTGGCTGGCTGGCTGGCTGGCTGGCTGGCTGGCTGGCTGGCTGGCTGGCTGGATGGATGGATGGATGGATGGATGGATGGATGGATGGATGGATCGCTGATAGATAGATAGATAGATAGATAGATAGATAGATAGATAGATAGATAGATAGATAGATAGATAGATAGATATGCAGGCAGGCAGGCAGGGTGCCTGACTGGCTGGCGGGAGGGTGGGAGGGTGGGAGGGAGGGAGGGAGGGACGGATAGATCGATAGATAGATAGATAGATAGATAGATAGATAGATAGATAGATAGATAGATAGATAGATAGATAGATAGATAGATAGATAGATAGATAGATAGATAGATAGATAGATATGCAGGAAGGCAGGCAGGCAGGCAGGCAGGCTGGCTGGCTGGCTGGCTGGCTGGCTGGCTGGCTGGCTGGCTGGCTGGCTGGCTGGCTGGCTGGCTGGCTGGCTGGCTGGCTGGCTGGCTGGATGGATGGATGGATGGATGGATGGATGGATGGATGGATGGATCGCTGGCTGGATAGATGGATAGATAGATAGATAGATAGATAGATAGATAGATAGATAGATAGATAGATAGATAGATAGATAGATAGATAGATAGATAGATAGATAGATAGATAGATAGATAGATAGATAGATAGATAGATAGATAGATATGCAGGAAGGCAGGCAGGCAGGCAGGCAGACAGGCTGGCTGGCTGGCTGGCTGGCTGGCTGGCTGGCTGGCTGGCTGGCTGGCTGGCTGGCTGGCTGGCTGGCTGGCTGGCTGGCTGGCTGGCTGGCTGGCTGGCTGGCTGGCTGGCTGGCTGGCTGGCTGGCTGGATGGATGGATGGATGGATGGATGGATGGATGGATCGCTGGCTGGATAGATGGATAGATGGATAGATGGATAGATAGATAGATAGATAGATAGATAGATAGATAGATAGATAGATAGATAGATAGATAGATAGATAGATAGATAGATAGATAGATAGATAGATAGATAGATAGATAGATAGATAGATAGATAGATAGATAGATAGATAGATAGATAGATAGATATGCAGGCAGGGAGGCAGGCAGGCAGGCAGGCAGGCTGGATGGCTGGCTGGCCGGCCGGATGGATGGATGGATGGATGGATGGATCGCTGATAGATAGATAGATAGATAGATAGATAGATAGATAGATAGATAGATAGATAGATAGATAGATAGATAGATAGATAGATAGATAGATAGATAGATAGATATGCAGGCAGGCAGGCAGGCAGGGTGCCTGGCTGGCTGGCGGGAGGGTGGGAGGGTGGGAGGGAGGGAGGGAGGGAGGGACGGATAGATAGATAGATAGATAGATAGATAGATAGATAGATAGATAGATAGATAGATAGATAGATAGATAGATAGATAGATAGATAGATAGATAGATAGATAGATAGATAGATAGATAGATAGATAGATATGCAGGCAGGGAGGCAGGCAGGCAGGCAGGCAGGCTGGCTGGCTGGCTGGCCGGCCGGATGGATGGATGGATGGATGGATGGATGGATCGCTGATAGATAGATAGATAGATAGATAGATAGATAGATAGATAGATAGATAGATAGATAGATATGCAGGCAGGCAGGGTGCCTGGCTGGCTGGCGGGAGGGTGGGAGGGTGGGAGGGAGGGAGGGAGGGACGGATAGATCGATCGATAGATAGATAGATAGATAGATAGATAGATAGATAGATAGATAGATAGATAGATAGATAGATAGATAGATAGATAGATAGATAGATAGATAGATAGATAGATAGATAGATATGCAGGCAGGGAGGCAGGCAGGCAGGCAGGCAGGCAGGCTGGATGGCTGGCTGGCCGGCCGGATGGATGGATGGATGGATGGATGGATGGATCGCTGATAGATAGATAGATAGATAGATAGATAGATAGATAGATAGATAGATAGATAGATAGATAGATAGATAGATAGATAGATATGCAGGAAGGCAGGCAGGCAGGCAGGCAGGCAGGCTGGCTGGCTGGCTGGCTGGCTGGCTGGCTGGCTGGCTGGCTGGCTGGCTGGCTGGCTGGCTGGCTGGCTGGATGGATGGATGGATGGATGGATGGATGGATGGATGGATGGATCGCTGATAGATAGATAGATAGATAGATAGATAGATAGATAGATAGATAGATAGATAGATAGATAGATAGATAGATAGATAGATAGATAGATAGATATGCAGGCAGGCAGGCAGGCAGGGTGCCTGGCTGGCTGGCGGGAGGGTGGGAGGGTGGGAGGGAGGGAGGGAGGGACGGATAGATCGATAGATCGATAGATAGATCGATCGATCGATAGATAGATAGATAGATAGATAGATAGATAGATAGATAGATAGATAGATAGATAGATAGATAGATAGATAGATAGATAGATAGATAGATAGATAGATAGATATGCAGGCAGGGAGGCAGGCAGGCAAGCAGGCAGGCAGGCTGGATGGCTGGCTGGCCGGCCGGATGGATGGATGGATGGATGGATGGATGGATCGCTGATAGATAGATAGATAGATAGATAGATAGATAGATAGATAGATAGATAGATAGATAGATAGATAGATAGATAGATAGATAGATAGATAGATATGCAGGAAGGCAGGCAGGCAGGCAGGCAGGCTGGCTGGCTGGCTGGCTGGCTGGCTGGCTGGCTGGCTGGCTGGCTGGCTGGCTGGCTGGCTGGCTGGCTGGCTGGCTGGCTGGCTGGCTGGCTGGCTGGCTGGATGGATGGATGGATGGATGGATGGATGGATGGATCGCTGATAGATAGATAGATAGATAGATAGATAGATAGATAGATAGATAGATAGATAGATAGATAGATAGATAGATAGATAGATATGCAGGCAGGCAGGCAGGCAGGGTGCCTGGCTGGCTGGCGGGAGGGTGGGAGGGTGGGAGGGAGGGAGGGAGGGACGGATAGATCGATAGATAGATAGATAGATAGATAGATAGATAGATAGATAGATAGATAGATAGATAGATAGATAGATAGATAGATAGATAGATAGATAGATATGCAGGAAGGCAGGCAGGCAGGCAGGCAGGCTGGCTGGCTGGCTGGCTGGCTGGCTGGCTGGCTGGCTGGCTGGCTGGCTGGCTGGCTGGCTGGCTGGCTGGCTGGCTGGCTGGCTGGATGGATGGATGGATGGATGGATGGATGGATGGATGGATGGATCGCTGATAGATAGATAGATAGATAGATAGATAGATAGATAGATAGATAGATAGATAGATAGATAGATAGATAGATAGATAGATAGATAGATAGATAGATAGATATGCAGGCAGGGAGGCAGGCAGGCAGGCAGGCAGGCTGGCTGGCTGGCTGGCCGGCCGGATGGATGGATGGATGGATGGATGGATGGATGGATGGATGGATCGCTGATAGATAGATAGATAGATAGATAGATAGATAGATAGATAGATAGATAGATAGATAGATAGATAGATATGCAGGCAGGCAGGCAGGCAGGGTGCCTGGCTGGCTGGCGGGAGGGTGGGAGGGTGGGAGGGAGGGAGGGAGGGACGGATAGATAGATAGATAGATAGATAGATAGATAGATAGATAGATAGATAGATAGATAGATAGATAGATAGATAGATAGATAGATAGATAGATATGCAGGAAGGCAGGCAGGCAGGCAGGCAGGCAGGCAGGCAGGCAGGCTGGCTGGCTGGCTGGCTGGCTGGCTGGCTGGCTGGCTGGCTGGCTGGCTGGCTGGCTGGCTGGCTGGCTGGCTGGCTGGCTGGCTGGCTGGCTGGCTGGCTGGCTGGCTGGCTGGCTGGCTGGCTGGCTGGATGGATGGATGGATGGATGGATGGATGGATGGATGGATGGATCGCTGGCTGGATAGATGGATAGATAGATAGATAGATAGATAGATAGATAGATAGATAGATAGATAGATAGATAGATAGATAGATAGATAGATAGATAGATAGATAGATAGATAGATAGATAGATAGATAGATAGATAGATAGATAGATAGATATGCAGGAAGGC
>CM077650.1:30846991-30876991 GCA_039707465.1 Rhabdophis nuchalis
GCTGGCTGGCTGGCTGGCTGGCTGGATGGATGGATGGATGGATGGATGGATGGATGGATGGATGGATGGATGGATGGATCGCTGGCTGGATAGATGGATAGATGGATAGATGGATAGATGGATAGATAGATAGATAGATAGATAGATAGATAGATAGATAGATAGATAGATAGATAGATAGATAGATAGATAGATAGATAGATAGATAGATAGATAGATAGATAGATATGCAGGCAGGGAGGCAGGCAGGCAGGCAGGCAGGCTGGCTGGCTGGCTGGCCGGCCGGATGGATGGATGGATGGATCGCTGATAGATAGATAGATAGATAGATAGATAGATAGATAGATAGATAGATAGATAGATAGATAGATAGATAGATAGATAGATATGCAGGCAGGGAGGCAGGCAGGCAGGCAGGCAGGCTGGCTGGCTGGCTGGCCGGCCGGATGGATGGATGGATGGATGGATGGATGGATGGATGGATGGATGGATCGCTGATAGATAGATAGATAGATAGATAGATAGATAGATAGATAGATAGATAGATAGATAGATATGCAGGCAGGCAGGCAGGCAGGGTGCCTGGCTGGCTGGCGGGAGGGTGGGAGGGAGGGAGGGAGGGACGGATAGATCGATCGATCGATCGATCGATCGATCGATAGATAGATAGATAGATAGATAGATAGATAGATAGATAGATAGATAGATAGATAGATATGCAGGAAGGCAGGCAGGCAGGCAGGCAGGCTGGCTGGCTGGCTGGCTGGCTGGCTGGCTGGCTGGCTGGCTGGCTGGCTGGCTGGCTGGCTGGCTGGATGGATGGATGGATGGATGGATGGATGGATCGCTGGCTGGATAGATGGATAGATAGATAGATAGATAGATAGATAGATAGATAGATAGATAGATAGATAGATAGATAGATAGATAGATAGATAGATAGATAGATAGATAGATAGATAGATAGATAGATAGATATGCAGGCAGGCAGGCAGGCAGGCAGGCTGGCTGGCTGGCTGGCTGGCTGGCTGGCTGGCTGGCTGGCTGGCTGGCTGGCTGGCTGGCTGGCTGGCTGGATGGATGGATGGATGGATGGATGGATGGATGGATGGATGGATCGCTGGCTGGATAGATGGATAGATGGATAGATGGATAGATGGATAGATAGATAGATAGATAGATAGATAGATAGATAGATAGATAGATAGATAGATAGATAGATAGATAGATAGATAGATAGATAGATAGATAGATAGATATGCAGGCAGGCAGGGAGGCAGGGTGCCTGGCTGGCTGGCGGGAGGGTGGGAGGGAGGGAGGGAGGGACGGATAGATCGATCGATCGATCGATCGATAGATAGATAGATAGATAGATAGATAGATAGATAGATAGATAGATAGATAGATAGATAGATAGATAGATAGATATGCAGGAAGGCAGGCAGGCAGGCAGGCAGGCTGGCTGGCTGGCTGGCTGGCTGGCTGGCTGGCTGGCTGGCTGGCTGGCTGGCTGGCTGGCTGGATGGATGGATGGATGGATGGATGGATGGATGGATGGATCGCTGGCTGGATAGATGGATAGATAGATAGATAGATAGATAGATAGATAGATAGATAGATAGATAGATAGATAGATAGATAGATAGATAGATAGATAGATAGATAGATAGATAGATAGATAGATAGATATGCAGGAAGGCAGGCAGGCAGGCAGGCTGGCTGGCTGGCTGGCTGGCTGGCTGGCTGGCTGGCTGGCTGGCTGGCTGGCTGGCTGGCTGGCTGGCTGGCTGGCTGGCTGGCTGGCTGGATGGATGGATGGATGGATGGATGGATGGATGGATGGATGGATCGCTGGCTGGATAGATGGATAGATGGATAGATGGATAGATGGATAGATAGATAGATAGATAGATAGATAGATAGATAGATAGATAGATAGATAGATAGATAGATAGATAGATAGATAGATAGATAGATAGATAGATAGATAGATAGATAGATAGATAGATAGATATGCAGGCAGGGAGGCAGGCAGGCAGGCAGGCAGGCTGGCTGGCTGGCTGGCCGGCCGGATGGATGGATGGATGGATGGATGGATGGATGGATGGATGGATGGATCGCTGATAGATAGATAGATAGATAGATAGATAGATAGATAGATAGATAGATAGATAGATAGATAGATAGATAGATAGATAGATATGCAGGAAGGCAGGCAGGCAGGCAGGCAGGCAGGCTGGCTGGCTGGCTGGCTGGCTGGCTGGCTGGCTGGCTGGCTGGCTGGCTGGCTGGATGGCTGGATGGATGGCTGGCTGGATGGATGGATGGATGGATGGATGGATCGCTGGCTGGATAGATGGATAGATAGATAGATAGATAGATAGATAGATAGATAGATAGATAGATAGATAGATAGATAGATAGATAGATAGATAGATAGATAGATAGATAGATAGATAGATAGATAGATAGATAGATAGATAGATAGATAGATAGATAGATAGATAGATAGATAGATAGATAGATAGATAGATATGCAGGAAGGCAGGCAGGCAGGCAGGCAGGCTGGCTGGCTGGCTGGCTGGCTGGCTGGCTGGCTGGCTGGCTGGCTGGCTGGCTGGCTGGCTGGCTGGCTGGCTGGCTGGCTGGATGGATGGATGGATGGATGGATGGATGGATGGATCGCTGGCTGGATAGATGGATAGATAGATAGATAGATAGATAGATAGATAGATAGATAGATAGATAGATAGATAGATAGATAGATAGATAGATAGATAGATAGATAGATAGATAGATAGATAGATAGATAGATAGATAGATAGATAGATAGATATGCAGGAAGGCAGGCAGGCAGGCAGGCAGGCTGGCTGGCTGGCTGGCTGGCTGGCTGGCTGGCTGGCTGGCTGGCTGGCTGGCTGGCTGGCTGGCTGGCTGGCTGGCTGGCTGGCTGGCTGGCTGGATGGATGGATGGATGGATGGATGGATCGCTGGCTGGATAGATGGATAGATAGATAGATAGATAGATAGATAGATAGATAGATAGATAGATAGATAGATAGATAGATAGATAGATAGATAGATAGATAGATAGATAGATAGATAGATAGATAGATAGATAGATAGATAGATAGATAGATAGATAGATAGATAGATAGATAGATAGATAGATATGCAGGAAGGCAGGCAGGCAGGCAGGCTGGCTGGCTGGCTGGCTGGCTGGCTGGCTGGCTGGCTGGCTGGCTGGCTGGCTGGCTGGCTGGATGGATGGATGGATGGATGGATGGATGGATGGATCGCTGGCTGGATAGATGGATAGATGGATAGATGGATAGATGGATAGATAGATAGATAGATAGATAGATAGATAGATAGATAGATAGATAGATAGATAGATAGATAGATAGATAGATAGATAGATAGATAGATAGATAGATAGATAGATAGATAGATAGATAGATAGATAGATAGATAGATAGATAGATAGATAGATAGATAGATATGCAGGAAGGCAGGCAGGCAGGCAGGCTGGCTGGCTGGCTGGCTGGCTGGCTGGCTGGCTGGCTGGCTGGCTGGCTGGATGGATGGATGGATGGATGGATGGATGGATGGATGGATGGATCGCTGGCTGGCTGGCTGGCTGGCTGGCTGGCTGGCTGGCTGGCTGGCTGGCTGGCTGGATGGATGGATGGATGGATGGATGGATGGATGGATCGCTGGCTGGATAGATAGATAGATAGATAGATAGATAGATAGATAGATAGATAGATAGATAGATAGATAGATAGATAGATAGATAGATAGATAGATAGATAGATAGATAGATAGATAGATAGATAGATAGATAGATAGATAGATAGATAGATAGATAGATAGATAGATAGATAGATAGATAGATAGATAGATAGATAGATAGATAGATAGATAGATAGATAGATAGATATGCAGGAAGGCAGGCAGGCAGGCTGGCTGGCTGGCTGGCTGGCTGGCTGGCTGGCTGGCTGGCTGGCTGGCTGGCTGGCTGGCTGGCTGGCTGGCTGGCTGGATGGATGGATGGATGGATGGATGGATGGATCGCTGGCTGGATAGATGGATAGATGGATAGATGGATAGATAGATAGATAGATAGATAGATAGATAGATAGATAGATAGATAGATAGATAGATAGATAGATAGATAGATAGATAGATAGATAGATAGATAGATAGATAGATATGCAGGAAGGCAGGCAGGCAGGCAGGCTGGCTGGCTGGCTGGCTGGCTGGCTGGCTGGCTGGCTGGCTGGCTGGCTGGCTGGCTGGCTGGCTGGATGGATGGATGGATGGATGGATGGATGGATGGATGGATCGCTGGCTGGATAGATGGATAGATGGATAGATGGCTAGATGGATAGATAGATAGATAGATAGATAGATAGATAGATAGATAGATAGATAGATAGATAGATAGATAGATAGATAGATAGATAGATAGATAGATAGATAGATAGATAGATAGATAGATAGATAGATAGATAGATAGATAGATAGATAGATAGATAGATAGATAGATAGATAGATAGATAGATAGATAGATAGATAGATAGATAGATAGATAGATATGCAGGAAGGCAGGCAGGCAGGCAGGCTGGCTGGCTGGCTGGCTGGCTGGCTGGATGGCTGGCTGGCTGGCTGGATGGATGGATGGATGGATGGATGGATGGATGGATGGATGGATGGATGGATCGCTGGCTGGCTGGCTGGCTGGCTGGCTGGCTGGCTGGCTGGCTGGATGGATGGATGGATGGATGGATGGATGGATGGATCGCTGGCTGGATAGATGGATAGATGGATAGATGGATAGATAGATAGATAGATAGATAGATAGATAGATAGATAGATAGATAGATAGATAGATAGATAGATAGATAGATAGATAGATAGATAGATAGATAGATAGATAGATAGATAGATAGATAGATAGATAGATAGATAGATAGATAGATAGATATGCAGGAAGGCAGGCAGGCAGGCAGGCTGGCTGGCTGGCTGGCTGGCTGGCTGGCTGGCTGGCTGGCTGGCTGGCTGGCTGGCTGGCTGGCTGGATGGATGGATGGATGGATGGATGGATGGATGGATGGATGGATCGCTGGCTGGATAGATGGATAGATGGATAGATGGCTAGATGGATAGATAGATAGATAGATAGATAGATAGATAGATAGATATAGATAGATAGATAGATAGATAGATAGATAGATAGATAGATAGATAGATAGATAGATAGATAGATAGATAGATAGATAGATAGATAGATAGATAGATAGATAGATAGATAGATAGATAGATAGATAGATAGATAGATAGATAGATATGCAGGAAGGCAGGCAGGCAGGCAGGCTGGCTGGCTGGCTGGCTGGCTGGCTGGCTGGCTGGCTGGCTGGCTGGCTGGCTGGCTGGCTGGATGGATGGATGGATGGATGGATGGATGGATGGATCGCTGGCTGGATAGATGGATAGATGGATAGATGGATAGATGGATAGATAGATAGATAGATAGATAGATAGATAGATAGATAGATAGATAGATAGATAGATAGATAGATAGATAGATAGATAGATAGATAGATAGATAGATAGATAGATAGATAGATAGATAGATAGATAGATAGATAGATATGCAGGAAGGCAGGCAGGCAGGCAGGCTGGCTGGCTGGCTGGCTGGCTGGCTGGCTGGCTGGCTGGCTGGCTGGCTGGATGGATGGATGGATGGATGGATGGATGGATGGATGGATGGATCGCTGGCTGGCTGGCTGGCTGGCTGGCTGGCTGGCTGGCTGGCTGGCTGGCTGGCTGGCTGGATGGATGGATGGATGGATGGATGGATCGCTGGCTGGATAGATAGATAGATAGATAGATAGATAGATAGATAGATAGATAGATAGATAGATAGATAGATAGATAGATAGATAGATAGATAGATAGATAGATAGATAGATAGATAGATAGATAGATAGATAGATAGATAGATAGATAGATAGATAGATAGATAGATAGATAGATAGATAGATATGCAGGAAGGCAGGCAGGCAGGCTGGCTGGCTGGCTGGCTGGCTGGCTGGCTGGCTGGCTGGCTGGCTGGCTGGCTGGCTGGCTGGCTGGCTGGCTGGATGGATGGATGGATGGATGGATGGATGGATGGATGGATCGCTGGCTGGATAGATGGATAGATGGATAGATGGATAGATAGATAGATAGATAGATAGATAGATAGATAGATAGATAGATAGATAGATAGATAGATAGATAGATAGATAGATAGATAGATAGATAGATAGATAGATAGATAGATATGCAGGAAGGCAGGCAGGCAGGCAGGCTGGCTGGCTGGCTGGCTGGCTGGCTGGCTGGCTGGCTGGCTGGCTGGCTGGCTGGCTGGCTGGCTGGATGGATGGATGGATGGATGGATGGATGGATGGATGGATCGCTGGCTGGATAGATGGATAGATGGATAGATGGCTAGATGGATAGATAGATAGATAGATAGATAGATAGATAGATAGATAGATAGATAGATAGATAGATAGATAGATAGATAGATAGATAGATAGATAGATAGATAGATAGATAGATAGATAGATAGATAGATAGATAGATAGATAGATAGATAGAGATAGATAGATAGATAGATAGATATGCAGGAAGGCAGGCAGGCAGGCAGGCTGGCTGGCTGGCTGGCTGGCTGGCTGGCTGGCTGGCTGGCTGGCTGGCTGGATGGATGGATGGATGGATGGATGGATGGATGGATGGATGGATCGCTGGCTGGCTGGCTGGCTGGCTGGCTGGCTGGCTGGCTGGCTGGCTGGCTGGCTGGCTGGCTGGATGGATGGATGGATGGATGGATGGATCGCTGGCTGGATAGATAGATAGATAGATAGATAGATAGATAGATAGATAGATAGATAGATAGATAGATAGATAGATAGATAGATAGATAGATAGATAGATAGATAGATAGATAGATAGATAGATAGATAGATAGATAGATAGATAGATAGATAGATAGATAGATAGATAGATAGATAGATAGATAGATATGCAGGAAGGCAGGCAGGCAGGCTGGCTGGCTGGCTGGCTGGCTGGCTGGCTGGCTGGCTGGCTGGCTGGCTGGCTGGCTGGCTGGCTGGCTGGCTGGATGGATGGATGGATGGATGGATGGATGGATGGATGGATCGCTGGCTGGATAGATGGATAGATGGATAGATGGATAGATAGATAGATAGATAGATAGATAGATAGATAGATAGATAGATAGATAGATAGATAGATAGATAGATAGATAGATAGATAGATAGATAGATAGATAGATAGATAGATAGATAGATAGATAGATAGATAGATAGATATGCAGGAAGGCAGGCAGGCAGGCAGGCTGGCTGGCTGGCTGGCTGGCTGGCTGGCTGGCTGGCTGGCTGGCTGGCTGGCTGGCTGGCTGGCTGGATGGATGGATGGATGGATGGATGGATGGATGGATGGATCGCTGGCTGGATAGATGGATAGATGGATAGATGGCTAGATGGATAGATAGATAGATAGATAGATAGATAGATAGATAGATAGATAGATAGATAGATAGATAGATAGATAGATAGATAGATAGATAGATAGATAGATAGATAGATAGATAGATAGATAGATAGATAGATAGATAGATAGATAGATAGATAGATATGCAGGAAGGCAGGCAGGCAGGCAGGCTGGCTGGCTGGCTGGCTGGCTGGCTGGCTGGCTGGCTGGCTGGATGGATGGATGGATGGATGGATGGATGGATGGATGGATGGATGGATGGATGGATCGCTGGCTGGCTGGCTGGCTGGCTGGCTGGCTGGCTGGCTGGCTGGCTGGATGGATGGATGGATGGATGGATGGATGGATGGATGGATGGATCGCTGGCTGGATAGATAGATAGATAGATAGATAGATAGATAGATAGATAGATAGATAGATAGATAGATAGATAGATAGATAGATAGATAGATAGATAGATAGATAGATAGATAGATAGATAGATAGATAGATAGATAGATAGATAGATAGATAGATAGATAGATATGCAGGAAGGCAGGCAGGCAGGCAGGCAGGCTGGCTGGCTGTCTGGCTGGCTGGCTGGCTGGCTGGCTGGCTGGCTGGCTGGCTGGCTGGCTGGCTGGCTGGATGGATGGATGGATGGATGGATGGATGGATGGATCGCTGGCTGGATAGATGGATAGATAGATAGATAGATAGATAGATAGATAGATAGATAGATAGATAGATAGATAGATAGATAGATAGATAGATAGATAGATAGATAGATAGATAGATAGATAGATAGATAGATAGATAGATAGATAGATAGATAGATAGATAGATAGATAGATAGATAGATAGATAGATAGATAGATAGATAGATAGATATGCAGGAAGGCAGGCAGGCAGGCAGGCAGGCTGGCTGGCTGGCTGGCTGGCTGGCTGGCTGGCTGGCTGGCTGGCTGGCTGGCTGGCTGGCTGGCTGGCTGGCTGGCTGGCTGGATGGATGGATGGATGGATGGATGGATGGATGGATCGCTGGCTGGATAGATGGATAGATAGATAGATAGATAGATAGATAGATAGATAGATAGATAGATAGATAGATAGATAGATAGATAGATAGATAGATAGATAGATAGATAGATAGATAGATAGATAGATAGATAGATAGATAGATAGATAGATAGATAGATAGATAGATAGATAGATAGATAGATAGATAGATAGATAGATAGATAGATATGCAGGAAGGCAGGCAGGCTGGCTGGCTGGCTGGCTGGCTGGCTGGCTGGCTGGCTGGCTGGCTGGCTGGCTGGCTGGCTGGCTGGCTGGCTGGCTGGCTGGCTGGCTGGCTGGCTGGCTGGCTGGCTGGATGGATGGATGGATGGATGGATGGATGGATGGATGGATGGATCGCTGGCTGGATAGATGGATAGATGGATAGATGGATAGATGGATAGATAGATAGATAGGTAGGTAGGTAGGTAGGTAGGTAGGTAGGTAGGTAGGTAGGTAGGTAGGTAGGTAGGTAGGTAGGTAGGTAGGTAGATAGATAGATAGATAGATAGATAGATAGATAGATAGATAGATATAGATAAATAGATAGATAGATAGATAGATAGATAGATAGATAGATAGATAGATATGCAGGAAGGCAGGCAGGCAGGCAGGCTGGCTGGCTGGCTGGCTGGCTGGCTGGCTGGCTGGCTGGCTGGCTGGCTGGCTGGCTGGCTGGCTGGCTGGCTGGATGGATGGATGGATGGATGGATGGATGGATGGATGGATGGATGGATCGCTGGCTGGATAGATGGATAGATGGATAGATGGATAGATAGATAGATAGATAGATAGATAGATAGATAGATAGATAGATAGATAGATAGATAGATAGATAGATAGATAGATAGATAGATAGATAGATAGATAGATAGATAGATAGATAGATAGATAGATAGATAGATAGATAGATAGATATGCAGGCAGGGAGGCAGGCAGGCAGGCAGGCAGGCTGGCTGGCTGGCTGGCCGGCCGGATGGATGGATGGATGGATGGATGGATGGATGGATGGATGGATGGATCGCTGATAGATAGATAGATAGATAGATAGATAGATAGATAGATAGATAGATAGATAGATAGATATGCAGGAAGGCAGGCAGGCAGGCAGGCAGGCTGGCTGGCTGGCTGGCTGGCTGGCTGGCTGGCTGGCTGGCTGGCTGGCTGGCTGGCTGGCTGGCTGGATGGATGGCTGGCTGGATGGATGGATGGATGGATGGATGGATCGCTGGCTGGATAGATGGATAGATGGATAGATGGATAGATAGATAGATAGATAGATAGATAGATAGATAGATAGATAGATAGATAGATAGATAGATAGATAGATAGATAGATAGATAGATAGATAGATAGATAGATAGATAGATAGATAGATAGATAGATAGATAGATAGATAGATAGATAGATAGATATGCAGGCAGGGAGGCAGGCAGGCAGGCAGGCAGGCTGGCTGGCTGGCTGGCCGGCCGGATGGATGGATGGATGGATGGATGGATGGATGGATGGATGGATGGATGGATCGCTGATAGATAGATAGATAGATAGATAGATAGATAGATAGATAGATAGATAGATAGATAGATAGATATGCAGGAAGGCAGGCAGGCAGGCAGGCAGGCAGGCTGGCTGGCTGGCTGGCTGGCTGGCTGGCTGGCTGGCTGGCTGGCTGGCTGGCTGGCTGGCTGGATGGATGGCTGGCTGGATGGATGGATGGATGGATGGATGGATCGCTGGCTGGATAGATGGATAGATAGATAGATAGATAGATAGATAGATAGATAGATAGATAGATAGATAGATAGATAGATAGATAGATAGATAGATAGATAGATAGATAGATAGATAGATAGATAGATAGATAGATAGATAGATAGATAGATAGATAGATAGATAGATATGCAGGAAGGCAGGCAGGCTGGCTGGCTGGCTGGCTGGCTGGCTGGCTGGCTGGCTGGCTGGCTGGCTGGCTGGCTGGCTGGCTGGCTGGCTGGCTGGCTGGCTGGCTGGCTGGCTGGCTGGATGGATGGATGGATGGATGGATGGATGGATGGATGGATGGATGGATGGATCGCTGGCTGGATAGATGGATAGATGGATAGATGGATAGATGGATAGATAGATAGATAGGTAGGTAGGTAGGTAGGTAGGTAGGTAGGTAGGTAGGTAGGTAGGTAGGTAGGTAGGTAGGTAGGTAGGTAGGTAGGTAGATAGATAGATAGATAGATAGATAGATAGATAGATAGATATAGATAAATAGATAGATAGATAGATAGATAGATAGATAGATAGATAGATAGATAGATAGATATGCAGGAAGGCAGGCAGGCAGGCAGGCTGGCTGGCTGGCTGGCTGGCTGGCTGGCTGGCTGGCTGGCTGGCTGGCTGGCTGGCTGGCTGGCTGGCTGGCTGGCTGGATGGATGGATGGATGGATGGATGGATGGATGGATGGATCGCTGGCTGGATAGATGGATAGATGGATAGATGGATAGATAGATAGATAGATAGATAGATAGATAGATAGATAGATAGATAGATAGATAGATAGATAGATAGATAGATAGATAGATAGATAGATAGATAGATAGATAGATAGATAGATAGATAGATAGATATGCAGGCAGGGAGGCAGGCAGGCAGGCAGGCAGGCTGGCTGGCTGGCTGGCCGGCCGGATGGATGGATGGATGGATGGATGGATGGATGGATGGATGGATGGATCGCTGATAGATAGATAGATAGATAGATAGATAGATAGATAGATAGATAGATAGATAGATAGATAGATAGATATGCAGGAAGGCAGGCAGGCAGGCAGGCAGGCTGGCTGGCTGGCTGGCTGGCTGGCTGGCTGGCTGGCTGGCTGGCTGGCTGGCTGGCTGGCTGGCTGGCTGGATGGATGGCTGGCTGGATGGATGGATGGATGGATGGATGGATCGCTGGCTGGATAGATGGATAGATGGATAGATGGATAGATAGATAGATAGATAGATAGATAGATAGATAGATAGATAGATAGATAGATAGATAGATAGATAGATAGATAGATAGATAGATAGATAGATAGATAGATAGATAGATAGATAGATAGATAGATAGATAGATAGATAGATAGATAGATAGATAGATATGCAGGCAGGGAGGCAGGCAGGCAGGCAGGCAGGCTGGCTGGCTGGCTGGCCGGCCGGATGGATGGATGGATGGATGGATGGATGGATGGATGGATGGATGGATGGATGGATCGCTGATAGATAGATAGATAGATAGATAGATAGATAGATAGATAGATAGATAGATAGATAGATAGATATGCAGGAAGGCAGGCAGGCAGGCAGGCAGGCTGGCTGGCTGGCTGGCTGGCTGGCTGGCTGGCTGGCTGGCTGGCTGGCTGGCTGGCTGGCTGGCTGGATGGATGGATGGCTGGCTGGATGGATGGATGGATGGATGGATGGATCGCTGGCTGGATAGATGGATAGATAGATAGATAGATAGATAGATAGATAGATAGATAGATAGATAGATAGATAGATAGATAGATAGATAGATAGATAGATAGATAGATAGATAGATAGATAGATAGATAGATAGATAGATAGATAGATAGATAGATATGCAGGAAGGCAGGCAGGCAGGCAGGCAGGCTGGCTGGCTGGCTGGCTGGCTGGCTGGCTGGCTGGCTGGCTGGCTGGCTGGCTGGCTGGCTGGCTGGCTGGATGGATGGATGGATGGATGGATGGATGGCTGGCTGGATGGATGGATGGATCGCTGGCTGGATAGATGGATGGATAGATAGATAGATAGATAGATAGATAGATAGATAGATAGATAGATAGATAGATAGATAGATAGATAGATAGATAGATAGATAGATAGATAGATAGATAGATAGATAGATAGATAGATAGATAGATAGATAGATAGATAGATAGATAGATAGATAGATATGCAGGAAGGCAGGCAGGCTGGCTGGCTGGCTGGCTGGCTGGCTGGCTGGCTGGCTGGCTGGCTGGCTGGCTGGCTGGCTGGCTGGCTGGCTGGCTGGCTGGCTGGCTGGCTGGCTGGCTGGCTGGCTGGATGGATGGATGGATGGATGGATGGATGGATGGATGGATGGATGGATGGATGGATGGATCGCTGGCTGGATAGATGGATAGATGGATAGATGGATAGATGGATAGATAGATAGATAGATAGATAGATAGATAGATAGATAGATAGATAGATAGATAGATAGATAGATAGATAGATAGATAGATAGATAGATAGATAGATAGATAGATAGATAGATAGATAGATATGCAGGAAGGCAGGCAGGCAGGCAGGCAGGCTGGCTGGCTGGCTGGCTGGCTGGCTGGCTGGCTGGCTGGCTGGCTGGCTGGCTGGCTGGCTGGCTGGCTGGCTGGCTGGCTGGCTGGCTGGCTGGCTGGCTGGATCGCTGGCTGGATCGCTGGCTGGATAGATGGATAGATAGATAGATAGATAGATAGATAGATAGATAGATAGATAGATAGATAGATAGATAGATAGATAGATAGATAGATAGATAGATAGATAGATAGATAGATAGATAGATAGATAGATAGATAGATAGATAGATAGATAGATAGATAGATAGATAGATAGATAGATAGATAGATAGATAGATAGATAGATAGATAGATAGATAGATAGATATGCAGGAAGGCAGGCAGGCTGGCTGGCTGGCTGACTGGCTGGCTGGCTGGCTGGCTGGCTGGCTGGCTGGCTGGCTGGCTGGCTGGCTGGCTGGCTGGATGGATGGATGGATGGATGGATGGATGGATGGATGGATGGATGGATGGATGGATCGCTGGCTGGATAGATGGATAGATGGATAGATGGATAGATGGATAGATAGATAGATAGATAGATAGATAGATAGATAGATAGATAGATAGATAGATAGATAGATAGATAGATAGATAGATAGATAGATAGATAGATAGATAGATAGATATGCAGGCAGGCAGGCAGGCAGGGTGCCTGGCTGGCTGGCGGGAGGGTGGGAGGGAGGGAGGGAGGGACGGATAGATCGATCGATCGATAGATAGATAGATAGATAGATAGATAGATAGATAGATAGATAGATAGATAGATAGATAGATAGATAGATAGATAGATAGATATGCAGGAAGGCAGGCAGGCAGGCAGGCTGGCTGGCTGGCTGGCTGGCTGGCTGGCTAGCTGGCTGGCTGGCTGGCTGGCTGGCTGGCTGGCTGGCTGGATGGATGGATGGATGGATGGATGGATGGATGGATCGCTGGCTGGATAGATGGATAGATAGATAGATAGATAGATAGATAGATAGATAGATAGATAGATAGATAGATAGATAGATAGATAGATAGATAGATAGATAGATAGATAGATAGATAGATAGATAGATAGATAGATAGATAGATAGATAGATAGATAGATAGATAGATAGATAGATAGATAGATAGATAGATAGATAGATAGATAGATATGCAGGAAGGCAGGCAGGCAGGCAGGCTGGCTGGCTGGCTGGCTGGCTGGCTGGCTGGCTGGCTGGCTGGCTGGCTGGCTGGCTGGCTGGCTGGCTGGCTGGCTGGCTGGCTGGATGGATGGATGGATGGATGGATGGATGGATGGATGGATCGCTGGCTGGATAGATGGATAGATGGATAGATGGATAGATAGATAGATAGATAGATAGATAGATAGATAGATAGATAGATAGATAGATAGATAGATAGATAGATAGATAGATAGATAGATAGATAGATAGATAGATAGATAGATAGATAGATAGATAGATAGATAGATAGATAGATAGATATGCAGGCAGGGAGGCAGGCAGGCAGGCAGGCAGGCTGGCTGGCTGGCTGGCCGGCCGGATGGATGGATGGATGGATGGATGGATGGATGGATGGATGGATGGATGGATCGCTGATAGATAGATAGATAGATAGATAGATAGATAGATAGATAGATAGATAGATAGATAGATAGATAGATATGCAGGAAGGCAGGCAGGCAGGCAGGCAGGCAGGCTGGCTGGCTGGCTGGCTGGCTGGCTGGCTGGCTGGCTGGCTGGCTGGCTGGCTGGCTGGATGGCTGGATGGATGGCTGGCTGGATGGATGGATGGATGGATGGATGGATCGCTGGCTGGATAGATGGATAGATAGATAGATAGATAGATAGATAGATAGATAGATAGATAGATAGATAGATAGATAGATAGATAGATAGATAGATAGATAGATAGATAGATAGATAGATAGATAGATAGATAGATAGATAGATAGATAGATAGATAGATAGATAGATAGATATGCAGGAAGGCAGGCAGGCAGGCAGGCTGGCTGGCTGGCTGGCTGGCTGGCTGGCTGGCTGGCTGGCTGGCTGGCTGGCTGGCTGGCTGGCTGGCTGGCTGGCTGGCTGGCTGGATGGATGGATGGATGGATGGATGGATGGATGGATGGATCGCTGGCTGGATAGATGGATAGATGGATAGATGGATAGATGGATAGATAGATAGATAGATAGATAGATAGATAGATAGATAGATAGATAGATAGATAGATAGATAGATAGATAGATAGATAGATAGATAGATAGATAGATAGATAGATAGATAGATAGATAGATATGCAGGCAGGGAGGCAGGCAGGCAGGCAGGCAGGCTGGCTGGCTGGCTGGCCGGCCGGATGGATGGATGGATGGATGGATGGATGGATGGATGGATGGATGGATGGATCGCTGATAGATAGATAGATAGATAGATAGATAGATAGATAGATAGATAGATAGATAGATAGATAGATAGATAGATATGCAGGAAGGCAGGCAGGCAGGCAGGCAGGCAGGCTGGCTGGCTGGCTGGCTGGCTGGCTGGCTGGCTGGCTGGCTGGCTGGCTGGCTGGCTGGCTGGATGGCTGGATGGATGGCTGGCTGGATGGATGGATGGATGGATGGATGGATCGCTGGCTGGATAGATGGATAGATAGATAGATAGATAGATAGATAGATAGATAGATAGATAGATAGATAGATAGATAGATAGATAGATAGATAGATAGATAGATAGATAGATAGATAGATAGATAGATAGATAGATAGATAGATAGATAGATAGATAGATAGATAGATAGATAGATAGATAGATAGATAGATAGATAGATAGATAGATAGATAGATAGATAGATAGATAGATAGATAGATAGATATGCAGGAAGGCAGGCAGGCAGGCAGGCAGGCTGGCTGGCTGGCTGGCTGGCTGGCTGGCTGGCTGGCTGGCTGGCTGGCTGGCTGGCTGGCTGGCTGGCTGGCTGGCTGGCTGGCTGGCTGGCTGGCTGGATGGATGGATGGATGGATGGATGGATGGATGGATGGATGGATGGATGGATCGCTGGCTGGATAGATGGATAGATGGATAGATGGATAGATGGATAGATAGATAGATAGGTAGGTAGGTAGGTAGGTAGGTAGGTAGGTAGGTAGGTAGGTAGGTAGGTAGGTAGGTAGGTAGGTAGGTAGGTAGGTAGATAGATAGATAGATAGATAGATAGATAGATAGATAGATATAGATAAATAGATAGATAGATAGATAGATAGATAGATAGATAGATAGATAGATAGATAGATATGCAGGAAGGCAGGCAGGCAGGCAGGCTGGCTGGCTGGCTGGCTGGCTGGCTGGCTGGCTGGCTGGCTGGCTGGCTGGCTGGCTGGCTGGCTGGCTGGCTGGCTGGATGGATGGATGGATGGATGGATGGATGGATGGATGGATCGCTGGCTGGATAGATGGATAGATGGATAGATGGATAGATAGATAGATAGATAGATAGATAGATAGATAGATAGATAGATAGATAGATAGATAGATAGATAGATAGATAGATAGATAGATAGATAGATAGATAGATAGATAGATAGATAGATAGATAGATATGCAGGCAGGGAGGCAGGCAGGCAGGCAGGCAGGCTGGCTGGCTGGCTGGCCGGCCGGATGGATGGATGGATGGATGGATGGATGGATGGATGGATGGATGGATCGCTGATAGATAGATAGATAGATAGATAGATAGATAGATAGATAGATAGATAGATAGATAGATAGATAGATATGCAGGAAGGCAGGCAGGCAGGCAGGCAGGCTGGCTGGCTGGCTGGCTGGCTGGCTGGCTGGCTGGCTGGCTGGCTGGCTGGCTGGCTGGCTGGCTGGCTGGATGGATGGCTGGCTGGATGGATGGATGGATGGATGGATGGATCGCTGGCTGGATAGATGGATAGATGGATAGATGGATAGATAGATAGATAGATAGATAGATAGATAGATAGATAGATAGATAGATAGATAGATAGATAGATAGATAGATAGATAGATAGATAGATAGATAGATAGATAGATAGATAGATAGATAGATAGATAGATAGATAGATAGATAGATAGATAGATAGATATGCAGGCAGGGAGGCAGGCAGGCAGGCAGGCAGGCTGGCTGGCTGGCTGGCCGGCCGGATGGATGGATGGATGGATGGATGGATGGATGGATGGATGGATGGATGGATGGATCGCTGATAGATAGATAGATAGATAGATAGATAGATAGATAGATAGATAGATAGATAGATAGATAGATATGCAGGAAGGCAGGCAGGCAGGCAGGCAGGCTGGCTGGCTGGCTGGCTGGCTGGCTGGCTGGCTGGCTGGCTGGCTGGCTGGCTGGCTGGCTGGCTGGATGGATGGATGGCTGGCTGGATGGATGGATGGATGGATGGATGGATCGCTGGCTGGATAGATGGATAGATAGATAGATAGATAGATAGATAGATAGATAGATAGATAGATAGATAGATAGATAGATAGATAGATAGATAGATAGATAGATAGATAGATAGATAGATAGATAGATAGATAGATAGATAGATAGATAGATAGATATGCAGGAAGGCAGGCAGGCAGGCAGGCAGGCTGGCTGGCTGGCTGGCTGGCTGGCTGGCTGGCTGGCTGGCTGGCTGGCTGGCTGGCTGGCTGGCTGGCTGGATGGATGGATGGATGGATGGATGGATGGCTGGCTGGATGGATGGATGGATCGCTGGCTGGATAGATGGATGGATAGATAGATAGATAGATAGATAGATAGATAGATAGATAGATAGATAGATAGATAGATAGATAGATAGATAGATAGATAGATAGATAGATAGATAGATAGATAGATAGATAGATAGATAGATAGATAGATAGATAGATAGATAGATAGATAGATAGATATGCAGGAAGGCAGGCAGGCTGGCTGGCTGGCTGGCTGGCTGGCTGGCTGGCTGGCTGGCTGGCTGGCTGGCTGGCTGGCTGGCTGGCTGGCTGGCTGGCTGGCTGGCTGGCTGGCTGGCTGGCTGGCTGGATGGATGGATGGATGGATGGATGGATGGATGGATGGATGGATGGATGGATGGATGGATCGCTGGCTGGATAGATGGATAGATGGATAGATGGATAGATGGATAGATAGATAGATAGATAGATAGATAGATAGATAGATAGATAGATAGATAGATAGATAGATAGATAGATAGATAGATAGATAGATAGATAGATAGATAGATAGATAGATAGATAGATAGATAGATATGCAGGAAGGCAGGCAGGCAGGCAGGCAGGCTGGCTGGCTGGCTGGCTGGCTGGCTGGCTGGCTGGCTGGCTGGCTGGCTGGCTGGCTGGCTGGCTGGCTGGCTGGCTGGCTGGCTG
Organism: Rhabdophis nuchalis; assembly: GCA_039707465.1. NCBI lineage: Eukaryota > Metazoa > Chordata > Lepidosauria > Squamata > Natricidae > Rhabdophis > Rhabdophis nuchalis. Next base: position 30,865,332 of record CM077650.1, read on the forward strand.
GCTGGCTGGCTGGCTGGATCGCTGGCTGGATCGCTGGCTGGATAGATGGATAGATAGATAGATAGATAGATAGATAGATAGATAGATAGATAGATAGATAGATAGATAGATAGATAGATAGATAGATAGATAGATAGATAGATAGATAGATAGATAGATAGATAGATAGATAGATAGATAGATAGATAGATAGATAGATAGATAGATAGATAGATAGATAGATAGATAGATAGATAGATAGATAGATAGATAGATAGATATGCAGGAAGGCAGGCAGGCTGGCTGGCTGGCTGACTGGCTGGCTGGCTGGCTGGCTGGCTGGCTGGCTGGCTGGCTGGCTGGCTGGCTGGCTGGCTGGATGGATGGATGGATGGATGGATGGATGGATGGATGGATGGATGGATGGATGGATCGCTGGCTGGATAGATGGATAGATGGATAGATGGATAGATGGATAGATAGATAGATAGATAGATAGATAGATAGATAGATAGATAGATAGATAGATAGATAGATAGATAGATAGATAGATAGATAGATAGATAGATAGATAGATATGCAGGCAGGCAGGCAGGCAGGGTGCCTGGCTGGCTGGCGGGAGGGTGGGAGGGAGGGAGGGAGGGACGGATAGATCGATCGATCGATAGATAGATAGATAGATAGATAGATAGATAGATAGATAGATAGATAGATAGATAGATAGATAGATAGATAGATAGATAGATAGATATGCAGGAAGGCAGGCAGGCAGGCAGGCTGGCTGGCTGGCTGGCTGGCTGGCTGGCTAGCTGGCTGGCTGGCTGGCTGGCTGGCTGGCTGGCTGGCTGGATGGATGGATGGATGGATGGATGGATGGATGGATCGCTGGCTGGATAGATGGATAGATAGATAGATAGATAGATAGATAGATAGATAGATAGATAGATAGATAGATAGATAGATAGATAGATAGATAGATAGATAGATAGATAGATAGATAGATAGATAGATAGATAGATAGATAGATAGATAGATAGATAGATAGATAGATAGATAGATAGATAGATAGATAGATAGATAGATAGATAGATATGCAGGAAGGCAGGCAGGCAGGCAGGCTGGCTGGCTGGCTGGCTGGCTGGCTGGCTGGCTGGCTGGCTGGCTGGCTGGCTGGCTGGCTGGCTGGCTGGCTGGCTGGCTGGCTGGATGGATGGATGGATGGATGGATGGATGGATGGATGGATCGCTGGCTGGATAGATGGATAGATGGATAGATGGATAGATAGATAGATAGATAGATAGATAGATAGATAGATAGATAGATAGATAGATAGATAGATAGATAGATAGATAGATAGATAGATAGATAGATAGATAGATAGATAGATAGATAGATAGATAGATAGATAGATAGATAGATAGATAGATATGCAGGCAGGGAGGCAGGCAGGCAGGCAGGCAGGCTGGCTGGCTGGCTGGCCGGCCGGATGGATGGATGGATGGATGGATGGATGGATGGATGGATGGATGGATGGATCGCTGATAGATAGATAGATAGATAGATAGATAGATAGATAGATAGATAGATAGATAGATAGATAGATAGATAGATATGCAGGAAGGCAGGCAGGCAGGCAGGCAGGCAGGCTGGCTGGCTGGCTGGCTGGCTGGCTGGCTGGCTGGCTGGCTGGCTGGCTGGCTGGCTGGATGGCTGGATGGATGGCTGGCTGGATGGATGGATGGATGGATGGATGGATCGCTGGCTGGATAGATGGATAGATAGATAGATAGATAGATAGATAGATAGATAGATAGATAGATAGATAGATAGATAGATAGATAGATAGATAGATAGATAGATAGATAGATAGATAGATAGATAGATAGATAGATAGATAGATAGATAGATAGATAGATAGATAGATAGATATGCAGGAAGGCAGGCAGGCAGGCAGGCTGGCTGGCTGGCTGGCTGGCTGGCTGGCTGGCTGGCTGGCTGGCTGGCTGGCTGGCTGGCTGGCTGGCTGGCTGGCTGGCTGGCTGGATGGATGGATGGATGGATGGATGGATGGATGGATGGATCGCTGGCTGGATAGATGGATAGATGGATAGATGGATAGATGGATAGATAGATAGATAGATAGATAGATAGATAGATAGATAGATAGATAGATAGATAGATAGATAGATAGATAGATAGATAGATAGATAGATAGATAGATAGATAGATAGATAGATAGATAGATATGCAGGCAGGGAGGCAGGCAGGCAGGCAGGCAGGCTGGCTGGCTGGCTGGCCGGCCGGATGGATGGATGGATGGATGGATGGATGGATGGATGGATGGATGGATGGATCGCTGATAGATAGATAGATAGATAGATAGATAGATAGATAGATAGATAGATAGATAGATAGATAGATAGATAGATATGCAGGAAGGCAGGCAGGCAGGCAGGCAGGCAGGCTGGCTGGCTGGCTGGCTGGCTGGCTGGCTGGCTGGCTGGCTGGCTGGCTGGCTGGCTGGCTGGATGGCTGGATGGATGGCTGGCTGGATGGATGGATGGATGGATGGATGGATCGCTGGCTGGATAGATGGATAGATAGATAGATAGATAGATAGATAGATAGATAGATAGATAGATAGATAGATAGATAGATAGATAGATAGATAGATAGATAGATAGATAGATAGATAGATAGATAGATAGATAGATAGATAGATAGATAGATAGATAGATAGATAGATAGATAGATAGATAGATAGATAGATAGATAGATAGATAGATAGATAGATAGATAGATAGATAGATAGATAGATATGCAGGAAGGCAGGCAGGCAGGCAGGCAGGCTGGCTGGCTGGCTGGCTGGCTGGCTGGCTGGCTGGCTGGCTGGCTGGCTGGCTGGCTGGCTGGCTGGATGGATGGATGGATGGATGGATGGATGGATGGATGGATCGCTGGCTGGATAGATGGATAGATAGATAGATAGATAGATAGATAGATAGATAGATAGATAGATAGATAGATAGATAGATAGATAGATAGATAGATAGATATGCAGGAAGGCAGGCAGGCAGGCAGGCAGGCTGGCTGGCTGGCTGGCTGGCTGGCTGGCTGGCTGGCTGGCTGGCTGGCTGGCTGGCTGGCTGGCTGGCTGGCTGGATGGATGGATGGATGGATGGATGGATGGATCGCTGGCTGGATAGATGGATAGATAGATAGATAGATAGATAGATAGATAGATAGATAGATAGATAGATAGATAGATAGATAGATAGATAGATAGATAGATAGATAGATAGATAGATAGATAGATAGATAGATAGATAGATATGCAGGAAGGCAGGCAGGCAGGCAGGCAGGCTGGCTGGCTGGCTGGCTGGCTGGCTGGCTGGCTGGCTGGCTGGCTGGCTGGCTGGCTGGCTGGCTGGCTGGCTGGCTGGCTGGATGGATGGATGGATGGATGGATGGATGGATGGATCGCTGGCTGGATAGATGGATAGATGGATAGATGGATAGATGGATAGATAGATAGATAGATAGATAGATAGATAGATAGATAGATAGATAGATAGATAGATAGATAGATAGATAGATAGATAGATAGATAGATAGATAGATAGATAGATAGATAGATAGATAGATAGATAGATAGATAGATAGATATGCAGGAAGGCAGGCAGGCAGGCAGGCTGGCTGGCTGGCTGGCTGGCTGGCTGGCTGGCTGGCTGGCTGGCTGGCTGGCTGGATGGATGGATGGATGGATGGATGGATGGATGGATCGCTGGCTGGCTGGCTGGCTGGCTGGCTGGCTGGCTGGCTGGCTGGCTGGCTGGCTGGCTGGCTGGCTGGCTGGCTGGCTGGCTGGCTGGCTGGCTGGCTGGCTGGATGGATGGATGGATGGATCGCTGGCTGGATAGATAGATAGATAGATAGATAGATAGATAGATAGATAGATAGATAGATAGATAGATAGATAGATAGATAGATAGATAGATAGATAGATAGATAGATAGATAGATAGATAGATAGATAGATAGATAGATAGATAGATAGATAGATAGATAGATAGATAGATAGATAGATAGATAGATAGATAGATAGATAGATATGCAGGAAGGCAGGCAGGCAGGCTGGCTGGCTGGCTGGCTGGCTGGCTGGCTGGCTGGCTGGCTGGCTGGCTGGCTGGCTGGCTGGCTGGCTGGCTGGCTGGCTGGATGGATGGATGGATGGATGGATGGATGGATGGATGGATCGCTGGCTGGATAGATGGATAGATGGATAGATGGATAGATAGATAGATAGATAGATAGATAGATAGATAGATAGATAGATAGATAGATAGATAGATAGATAGATAGATAGATAGATAGATAGATAGATAGATAGATAGATAGATAGATAGATAGATAGATAGATATGCAGGAAGGCAGGCAGGCAGGCAGGCTGGCTGGCTGGCTGGCTGGCTGGCTGGCTGGCTGGCTGGCTGGCTGGCTGGCTGGCTGGCTGGCTGGCTGGCTGGATGGATGGATGGATGGATGGATGGATGGATGGATCGCTGGCTGGATAGATGGATAGATGGATAGATGGATAGATGGATAGATAGATAGATAGATAGATAGATAGATAGATAGATAGATAGATAGATAGATAGATAGATAGATAGATAGATAGATAGATAGATAGATAGATAGATAGATAGATAGATAGATAGATAGATAGATAGATAGATAGATAGATAGATAGATAGATATGCAGGAAGGCAGGCAGGCAGGCAGGCTGGCTGGCTGGCTGGCTGGCTGGCTGGCTGGCTGGCTGGCTGGCTGGCTGGCTGGCTGGCTGGATGGATGGATGGATGGATGGATGGATGGATGGATGGATGGATGGATCGCTGGCTGGCTGGCTGGCTGGCTGGCTGGCTGGCTGGCTGGCTGGCTGGCTGGATGGATGGATGGATGGATGGATGGATGGATGGATCGCTGGCTGGATAGATAGATAGATAGATAGATAGATAGATAGATAGATAGATAGATAGATAGATAGATAGATAGATAGATAGATAGATAGATAGATAGATAGATAGATAGATAGATATGCAGGAAGGCAGGCAGGCAGGCAGGCAGGCTGGCTGGCTGTCTGGCTGGCTGGCTGGCTGGCTGGCTGGCTGGCTGGCTGGCTGGCTGGCTGGCTGGCTGGCTGGATGGATGGATGGATGGATGGATGGATGGATGGATCGCTGGCTGGATAGATGGATAGATAGATAGATAGATAGATAGATAGATAGATAGATAGATAGATAGATAGATAGATAGATAGATAGATAGATAGATAGATAGATAGATAGATAGATAGATAGATAGATAGATAGATAGATAGATAGATAGATAGATAGATAGATAGATAGATAGATAGATAGATAGATAGATAGATAGATAGATAGATATGCAGGAAGGCAGGCAGGCAGGCAGGCAGGCTGGCTGGCTGGCTGGCTGGCTGGCTGGCTGGCTGGCTGGCTGGCTGGCTGGCTGGCTGGCTGGCTGGCTGGCTGGCTGGATGGATGGATGGATGGATGGATGGATGGATGGATCGCTGGCTGGATAGATGGATAGATAGATAGATAGATAGATAGATAGATAGATAGATAGATAGATAGATAGATAGATAGATAGATAGATAGATAGATAGATAGATAGATAGATAGATAGATAGATAGATAGATAGATAGATAGATAGATAGATAGATAGATAGATATGCAGGAAGGCAGGCAGGCTGGCTGGCTGGCTGGCTGGCTGGCTGGCTGGCTGGCTGGCTGGCTGGCTGGCTGGCTGGCTGGCTGGCTGGCTGGCTGGCTGGCTGGCTGGCTGGCTGGCTGGCTGGCTGGCTGGATGGATGGATGGATGGATGGATGGATGGATGGATGGATGGATGGATCGCTGGCTGGATAGATGGATAGATGGATAGATGGATAGATGGATAGATAGATAGATAGGTAGGTAGGTAGGTAGGTAGGTAGGTAGGTAGGTAGGTAGGTAGGTAGGTAGGTAGGTAGGTAGGTAGGTAGATAGATAGATAGATAGATAGATAGATAGATAGATAGATAGATAGATATAGATAAATAGATAGATAGATAGATAGATAGATAGATAGATAGATAGATAGATAGATAGATAGATAGATAGATAGATATGCAGGAAGGCAGGCAGGCAGGCAGGCTGGCTGGCTGGCTGGCTGGCTGGCTGGCTGGCTGGCTGGCTGGCTGGCTGGCTGGCTGGCTGGCTGGCTGGCTGGCTGGATGGATGGATGGATGGATGGATGGATGGATGGATGGATGGATCGCTGGCTGGATAGATGGATAGATGGATAGATGGATAGATAGATAGATAGATAGATAGATAGATAGATAGATAGATAGATAGATAGATAGATAGATAGATAGATAGATAGATAGATAGATAGATAGATAGATAGATAGATAGATAGATAGATAGATAGATAGATAGATAGATAGATAGATAGATAGATAGATATGCAGGCAGGGAGGCAGGCAGGCAGGCAGGCAGGCTGGCTGGCTGGCTGGCCGGCCGGATGGATGGATGGATGGATGGATGGATGGATGGATGGATGGATGGATCGCTGATAGATAGATAGATAGATAGATAGATAGATAGATAGATAGATAGATAGATAGATAGATAGATAGATAGATAGATATGCAGGAAGGCAGGCAGGCAGGCAGGCAGGCTGGCTGGCTGGCTGGCTGGCTGGCTGGCTGGCTGGCTGGCTGGCTGGCTGGCTGGCTGGCTGGCTGGCTGGATGGATGGCTGGCTGGATGGATGGATGGATGGATGGATGGATCGCTGGCTGGATAGATGGATAGATGGATAGATGGATAGATAGATAGATAGATAGATAGATAGATAGATAGATAGATAGATAGATAGATAGATAGATAGATAGATAGATAGATAGATAGATAGATAGATAGATAGATAGATAGATAGATAGATAGATAGATAGATAGATAGATAGATAGATAGATAGATAGATAGATAGATAGATAGATAGATAGATAGATAGATAGATAGATAGATAGATAGATAGATAGATAGATAGATAGATATGCAGGCAGGGAGGCAGGCAGGCAGGCAGGCAGGCTGGCTGGCTGGCTGGCCGGCCGGATGGATGGATGGATGGATGGATGGATGGATGGATGGATGGATGGATGGATCGCTGATAGATAGATAGATAGATAGATAGATAGATAGATAGATAGATAGATAGATAGATAGATAGATAGATAGATAGATATGCAGGAAGGCAGGCAGGCAGGCAGGCAGGCTGGCTGGCTGGCTGGCTGGCTGGCTGGCTGGCTGGCTGGCTGGCTGGCTGGCTGGCTGGCTGGCTGGATGGATGGCTGGCTGGATGGATGGATGGATGGATGGATGGATCGCTGGCTGGATAGATGGATAGATAGATAGATAGATAGATAGATAGATAGATAGATAGATAGATAGATAGATAGATAGATAGATAGATAGATAGATAGATAGATAGATAGATAGATAGATAGATAGATAGATAGATAGATAGATAGATAGATAGATAGATAGATAGATAGATAGATAGATAGATAGATAGATAGATATGCAGGCAGGGAGGCAGGCAGGCAGGCAGGCAGGCTGGCTGGCTGGCTGGCCGGCCGGATGGATGGATGGATGGATGGATGGATGGATGGATGGATGGATGGATGGATCGCTGATAGATAGATAGATAGATAGATAGATAGATAGATAGATAGATAGATAGATAGATAGATAGATAGATAGATAGATAGATAGATATGCAGGAAGGCAGGCAGGCAGGCAGGCAGGCTGGCTGGCTGGCTGGCTGGCTGGCTGGCTGGCTGGCTGGCTGGCTGGCTGGCTGGCTGGCTGGCTGGATGGATGGCTGGCTGGATGGATGGATGGATGGATGGATGGATCGCTGGCTGGATAGATGGATAGATGGATAGATGGATAGATAGATAGATAGATAGATAGATAGATAGATAGATAGATAGATAGATAGATAGATAGATAGATAGATAGATAGATAGATAGATAGATAGATAGATAGATAGATAGATAGATAGATAGATAGATAGATAGATAGATAGATAGATAGATAGATAGATAGATAGATAGATATGCAGGCAGGGAGGCAGGCAGGCAGGCAGGCAGGCTGGCTGGCTGGCTGGCCGGCCGGATGGATGGATGGATGGATGGATGGATGGATGGATGGATGGATGGATCGCTGATAGATAGATAGATAGATAGATAGATAGATAGATAGATAGATAGATAGATAGATAGATAGATAGATAGATAGATAGATAGATAGATAGATATGCAGGAAGGCAGGCAGGCAGGCAGGCAGGCTGGCTGGCTGGCTGGCTGGCTGGCTGGCTGGCTGGCTGGCTGGCTGGCTGGCTGGCTGGCTGGCTGGATGGATGGCTGGCTGGATGGATGGATGGATGGATGGATGGATCGCTGGCTGGATAGATGGATAGATGGATAGATGGATAGATAGATAGATAGATAGATAGATAGATAGATAGATAGATAGATAGATAGATAGATAGATAGATAGATAGATAGATAGATAGATAGATAGATAGATAGATATGCAGGCAGGGAGGCAGGCAGGCAGGCAGGCAGGCTGGCTGGCTGGCTGGCCGGCCGGATGGATGGATGGATGGATGGATGGATGGATGGATGGATGGATGGATCGCTGATAGATAGATAGATAGATAGATAGATAGATAGATAGATAGATAGATAGATAGATAGATAGATATGCAGGAAGGCAGGCAGGCAGGCAGGCAGGCTGGCTGGCTGGCTGGCTGGCTGGCTGGCTGGCTGGCTGGCTGGCTGGCTGGCTGGCTGGCTGGCTGGCTGGCTGGATGGATGGCTGGCTGGATGGATGGATGGATGGATGGATGGATCGCTGGCTGGATAGATGGATAGATAGATAGATAGATAGATAGATAGATAGATAGATAGATAGATAGATAGATAGATAGATAGATAGATAGATAGATAGATAGATAGATAGATAGATAGATAGATAGATAGATAGATAGATAGATAGATAGATAGATAGATAGATATGCAGGAAGGCAGGCAGGCAGGCAGGCAGGCAGGCAGGCTGGCTGGCTGGCTGGCTGGCTGGCTGGCTGGCTGGCTGGCTGGCTGGCTGGCTGGCTGGCTGGCTGGCTGGCTGGCTGGCTGGATGGATGGATGGATGGATGGATGGCTGGCTGGATGGATGGATGGATCGCTGGCTGGATAGATGGATGGATAGATAGATAGATAGATAGATAGATAGATAGATAGATAGATAGATAGATAGATAGATAGATAGATAGATATGCAGGAAGGCAGGCAGGCAGGCAGGCAGGCTGGCTGGCTGGCTGGCTGGCTGGCTGGCTGGCTGGCTGGCTGGCTGGCTGGCTGGCTGGCTGGCTGGCTGGCTGGATGGATGGCTGGCTGGATGGATGGATGGATGGATGGATGGATCGCTGGCTGGATAGATGGATAGATAGATAGATAGATAGATAGATAGATAGATAGATAGATAGATAGATAGATAGATAGATAGATAGATAGATAGATAGATAGATAGATAGATAGATAGATAGATAGATAGATAGATAGATAGATAGATAGATAGATAGATAGATAGATAGATATGCAGGAAGGCAGGCAGGCAGGCAGGCAGGCAGGCAGGCTGGCTGGCTGGCTGGCTGGCTGGCTGGCTGGCTGGCTGGCTGGCTGGCTGGCTGGCTGGCTGGCTGGCTGGCTGGCTGGCTGGATGGATGGATGGATGGATGGATGGCTGGCTGGATGGATGGATGGATCGCTGGCTGGATAGATGGATGGATAGATAGATAGATAGATAGATAGATAGATAGATAGATAGATAGATAGATAGATAGATAGATAGATAGATAGATAGATAGATAGATAGATAGATAGATAGATAGATAGATAGATAGATAGATAGATAGATAGATAGATAGATAGATAGATAGATAGATATGCAGGAAGGCAGGCAGGCAGGCAGGCAGGCTGGCTGGCTGGCTGGCTGGCTGGCTGGCTGGCTGGCTGGCTGGCTGGCTGGCTGGCTGGCTGGCTGGCTGGATGGATGGCTGGCTGGATGGATGGATGGATGGATGGATGGATCGCTGGCTGGATAGATGGATAGATGGATAGATGGATAGATAGATAGATAGATAGATAGATAGATAGATAGATAGATAGATAGATAGATAGATAGATAGATAGATAGATAGATAGATAGATAGATAGATAGATAGATAGATAGATAGATAGATAGATAGATAGATAGATATGCAGGCAGGGAGGCAGGCAGGCAGGCAGGCAGGCTGGCTGGCTGGCTGGCCGGCCGGATGGATGGATGGATGGATGGATGGATGGATGGATGGATGGATGGATGGATCGCTGATAGATAGATAGATAGATAGATAGATAGATAGATAGATAGATAGATAGATAGATAGATAGATAGATAGATAGATAGATATGCAGGAAGGCAGGCAGGCAGGCAGGCAGGCTGGCTGGCTGGCTGGCTGGCTGGCTGGCTGGCTGGCTGGCTGGCTGGCTGGCTGGCTGGCTGGCTGGCTGGCTGGATGGATGGCTGGCTGGATGGATGGATGGATGGATGGATGGATCGCTGGCTGGATAGATGGATAGATAGATAGATAGATAGATAGATAGATAGATAGATAGATAGATAGATAGATAGATAGATAGATAGATAGATAGATAGATAGATAGATAGATAGATAGATAGATAGATAGATAGATAGATAGATAGATAGATAGATAGATAGATAGATATGCAGGAAGGCAGGCAGGCAGGCAGGCAGGCAGGCAGGCTGGCTGGCTGGCTGGCTGGCTGGCTGGCTGGCTGGCTGGCTGGCTGGCTGGCTGGCTGGCTGGCTGGCTGGCTGGATGGATGGATGGATGGATGGATGGCTGGCTGGATGGATGGATGGATCGCTGGCTGGATAGATGGATGGATAGATAGATAGATAGATAGATAGATAGATAGATAGATAGATAGATAGATAGATAGATAGATAGATAGATAGATAGATAGATAGATAGATAGATAGATAGATAGATAGATAGATAGATAGATAGATAGATAGATAGATAGATAGATAGATAGATAGATAGATAGATAGATAGATAGATAGATAGATAGATAGATAGATAGATATGCAGGAAGGCAGGCAGGCTGGCTGGCTGGCTGGCTGGCTGGCTGGCTGGCTGGCTGGCTGGCTGGCTGGCTGGCTGGCTGGCTGGCTGGCTGGCTGGATGGATGGATGGATGGATGGATGGATGGATGGATGGATGGATGGATGGATGGATGGATGGATCGCTGGCTGGATAGATGGATAGATGGATAGATGGATAGATGGATAGATAGATAGATAGATAGATAGATAGATAGATAGATAGATAGATAGATAGATAGATAGATAGATAGATAGATAGATAGATAGATAGATAGATAGATAGATAGATAGATAGATAGATAGATAGATATGCAGGAAGGCAGGCAGGCAGGCAGGCAGGCTGGCTGGCTGGCTGGCTGGCTGGCTGGCTGGCT
>CM077650.1:30881991-30889491 GCA_039707465.1 Rhabdophis nuchalis
AGATGGATAGATAGATAGATAGATAGATAGATAGATAGATAGATAGATAGATAGATAGATAGATAGATAGATAGATAGATAGATAGATAGATAGATAGATAGATAGATAGATAGATAGATAGATAGATAGATAGATAGATAGATAGATATGCAGGCAGGCAGGCAGGCAGGGTGCCTGGCTGGCTGGCGGGAGGGTGGGAGGGAGGGAGGGAGGGACGGATAGATCGATCGATAGATAGATAGATAGATAGATAGATAGATAGATAGATAGATAGATAGATAGATAGATAGATAGATAGATAGATAGATAGATAGATAGATATGCAGGAAGGCAGGCAGGCAGGCAGGCAGGCTGGCTGGCTGGCTGGCTGGCTGGCTGGCTGGCTGGCTGGCTGGCTGGCTGGCTGGCTGGCTGGATGGATGGATGGATCGCTGGCTGGATAGATGGATAGATAGATAGATAGATAGATAGATAGATAGATAGATAGATAGATAGATAGATAGATAGATAGATAGATAGATAGATAGATAGATAGATAGATAGATAGATAGATAGATATGCAGGAAGGCAGGCAGGCTGGCTGGCTGGCTGGCTGGCTGGCTGGCTGGCTGGATGGATGGATGGATGGATGGATGGATGGATGGATGGATGGATGGATGGATGGATCGCTGGCTGGATAGATGGATAGATGGATAGATGGATAGATGGATAGATGGATAGATAGATAGATAGATAGATAGATAGATAGATAGATAGATAGATAGATAGATAGATAGATAGATAGATAGATAGATAGATAGATAGATATGCAGGCAGGGAGGCAGGCAGGCAGGCAGGCAGGCTGGCTGGCTGGCTGGCCGGCCGGATGGATGGATGGATGGATGGATGGATGGATGGATGGATGGATGGATGGATCGCTGATAGATAGATAGATAGATAGATAGATAGATAGATAGATAGATAGATAGATAGATATGCAGGAAGGCAGGCAGGCAGGCAGGCAGGCTGGCTGGCTGGCTGGCTGGCTGGCTGGCTGGCTGGCTGGCTGGCTGGCTGGCTGGCTGGCTGGCTGGATGGATGGCTGGCTGGATGGATGGATGGATGGATGGATGGATCGCTGGCTGGATAGATGGATAGATAGATAGATAGATAGATAGATAATTAGATAGATAGATAGATAGATAGATAGATAGATAGATAGATAGATAGATAGATAGATAGATAGATAGATAGATAGATAGATAGATAGATAGATAGATAGATAGATAGATAGATAGATAGATAGATAGATAGATAGATAGATAGATAGATAGATAGATAGATAGATAGATAGATAGATATGCAGGAAGGCAGGCAGGCAGGCAGGCAGGCTGGCTGGCTGGCTGGCTGGCTGGCTGGCTGGCTGGCTGGCTGGCTGGCTGGCTGGCTGGCTGGCTGGCTGGCTGGCTGGATGGATGGATGGATGGATGGATGGATCGCTGGCTGGATAGATGGATAGATAGATAGATAGATAGATAGATAGATAGATAGATAGATAGATAGATAGATAGATAGATAGATAGATAGATAGATAGATAGATAGATAGATAGATAGATAGATAGATAGATAGATATGCAGGAAGGCAGGCAGGCAGGCAGGCTGGCTGGCTGGCTGGCTGGCTGGCTGGCTGGCTGGCTGGCTGGCTGGCTGGCTGGCTGGCTGGCTGGCTGGCTGGCTGGCTGGATGGATGGATGGATGGATGGATGGATGGATGGATGGATGGATCGCTGGCTGGATAGATGGATAGATGGATAGATAGATAGATAGATAGATAGATAGATAGATAGATAGATAGATAGATAGATAGATAGATAGATAGATAGATAGATAGATAGATAGATAGATAGATAGATAGATAGATAGATATGCAGGAAGGCAGGCAGGCAGGCAGGCAGGCTGGCTGGCTGGCTGGCTGGCTGGCTGGCTGGCTGGCTGGCTGGCTGGCTGGCTGGCTGGCTGGCTGGCTGGCTGGCTGGCTGGCTGGCTGGCTGGCTGGCTGGCTGGCTGGATCGCTGGCTGGATCGCTGGCTGGATAGATGGATAGATAGATAGATAGATAGATAGATAGATAGATAGATAGATAGATAGATAGATAGATAGATAGATAGATAGATAGATAGATAGATAGATAGATAGATAGATAGATAGATAGATAGATAGATAGATAGATAGATAGATAGATAGATAGATAGATAGATAGATAGATAGATAGATAGATAGATAGATAGATAGATAGATAGATAGATAGATATGCAGGAAGGCAGGCAGGCTGGCTGGCTGGCTGGCTGGCTGGCTGGCTGGCTGGCTGGCTGGCTGGCTGGCTGGCTGGCTGGCTGGCTGGCTGGCTGGCTGGCTGGCTGGATGGATGGATGGATGGATGGATGGATGGATGGATGGATGGATCGCTGGCTGGATAGATGGATAGATGGATAGATGGATAGATGGATAGATAGATAGATAGATAGATAGATAGATAGATAGATAGATAGATAGATAGATAGATAGATAGATAGATAGATAGATAGATAGATAGATAGATAGATAGATAGATAGATAGATATGCAGGCAGGGAGGCAGGCAGGCAGGCAGGCAGGCTGGCTGGCTGGCTGGCCGGCCGGATGGATGGATGGATGGATGGATGGATGGATGGATGGATGGATCGCTGATAGATAGATAGATAGATAGATAGATAGATAGATAGATAGATAGATAGATAGATAGATAGATAGATAGATAGATAGATAGATAGATAGATAGATATGCAGGCAGGGAGGCAGGCAGGCAGGCAGGCAGGCTGGCTGGCTGGCTGGCCGGCCGGATGGATGGATGGATGGATGGATGGATGGATCGCTGATAGATAGATAGATAGATAGATAGATAGATAGATAGATAGATAGATAGATAGATAGATAGATAGATAGATATGCAGGCAGGGAGGCAGGCAGGCAGGCAGGCAGGCTGGCTGGCTGGCTGGCCGGCCGGATGGATGGATGGATGGATGGATGGATGGATGGATGGATGGATCGCTGATAGATAGATAGATAGATAGATAGATAGATAGATAGATAGATAGATAGATAGATAGATAGATAGATAGATAGATAGATAGATAGATATGCAGGCAGGCAGGCAGGCAGGGTGCCTGGCTGGCTGGCGGGAGGGTGGGAGGGAGGGAGGGAGGGACGGATAGATCGATCGATAGATAGATAGATAGATAGATAGATAGATAGATAGATAGATAGATAGATAGATAGATAGATAGATAGATAGATAGATAGATAGATAGATAGATAGATAGATATGCAGGAAGGCAGGCAGGCAGGCAGGCAGGCTGGCTGGCTGGCTGGCTGGCTGGCTGGCTGGCTGGCTGGCTGGCTGGCTGGCTGGCTGGCTGGCTGGCTGGCTGGATGGATGGATGGATGGATGGATGGATGGATGGATGGATCGCTGGCTGGATAGATGGATAGATAGATAGATAGATAGATAGATAGATAGATAGATAGATAGATAGATAGATAGATAGATAGATAGATAGATAGATAGATAGATAGATAGATAGATAGATAGATAGATAGATAGATAGATAGATAGATAGATAGATAGATAGATAGATAGATAGATAGATAGATAGATATGCAGGAAGGCAGGCAGGCAGGCAGGCTGGCTGGCTGGCTGGCTGGCTGGCTGGCTGGCTGGCTGGCTGGCTGGCTGGCTGGCTGGCTGGCTGGCTGGCTGGCTGGCTGGCTGGATGGATGGATGGATGGATGGATGGATGGATGGATCGCTGGCTGGATAGATGGATAGATGGATAGATGGATAGATAGATAGATAGATAGATAGATAGATAGATAGATAGATAGATAGATAGATAGATAGATAGATAGATAGATAGATAGATAGATAGATAGATAGATAGATAGATAGATAGATAGATAGATAGATATGCAGGCAGGCAGGCAGGCAGGGTGCCTGGCTGGCTGGCGGGAGGGTGGGAGGGAGGGAGGGAGGGACGGATAGATCGATCGATCGATAGATAGATAGATAGATAGATAGATAGATAGATAGATAGATAGATAGATAGATAGATAGATAGATAGATAGATAGATAGATAGATAGATAGATAGATAGATATGCAGGAAGGCAGGCAGGCAGGCAGGCAGGCTGGCTGGCTGGCTGGCTGGCTGGCTGGCTGGCTGGCTGGCTGGCTGGCTGGCTGGCTGGCTGGATGGATGGATGGATCGCTGGCTGGATAGATGGATAGATAGATAGATAGATAGATAGATAGATAGATAGATAGATAGATAGATAGATAGATAGATAGATAGATAGATAGATAGATAGATAGATAGATAGATAGATAGATATGCAGGAAGGCAGGCAGGCAGGCAGGCTGGCTGGCTGGCTGGCTGGCTGGCTGGCTGGCTGGCTGGCTGGCTGGCTGGCTGGCTGGCTGGCTGGCTGGCTGGATGGATGGATGGATGGATGGATGGATGGATGGATGGATGGATGGATGGATGGATCGCTGGCTGGATAGATGGATAGATGGATAGATGGATAGATGGATAGATGGATAGATAGATAGATAGATAGATAGATAGATAGATAGATAGATAGATAGATAGATAGATAGATAGATAGATAGATAGATAGATAGATAGATATGCAGGCAGGGAGGCAGGCAGGCAGGCAGGCAGGCTGGCTGGCTGGCTGGCCGGCCGGATGGATGGATGGATGGATGGATGGATGGATGGATGGATGGATGGATCGCTGATAGATAGATAGATAGATAGATAGATAGATAGATAGATAGATAGATAGATAGATAGATAGATATGCAGGAAGGCAGGCAGGCAGGCAGGCAGGCTGGCTGGCTGGCTGGCTGGCTGGCTGGCTGGCTGGCTGGCTGGCTGGCTGGCTGGCTGGCTGGCTGGATGGATGGCTGGCTGGATGGATGGATGGATGGATGGATGGATCGCTGGCTGGATAGATGGATAGATAGATAGATAGATAGATAGATAGATAGATAGATAGATAGATAGATAGATAGATAGATAGATAGATAGATAGATAGATAGATAGATAGATAGATAGATAGATAGATAGATAGATAGATAGATAGATAGATAGATAGATAGATAGATAGATAGATAGATAGATAGATAGATAGATAGATAGATAGATAGATAGATATGCAGGAAGGCAGGCAGGCAGGCAGGCAGGCAGGCTGGCTGGCTGGCTGGCTGGCTGGCTGGCTGGCTGGCTGGCTGGCTGGCTGGCTGGCTGGCTGGCTGGCTGGCTGGCTGGCTGGCTGGCTGGCTGGCTGGCTGGCTGGCTGGCTGGATGGATGGATGGATGGATGGATGGATCGCTGGCTGGATAGATGGATAGATAGATAGATAGATAGATAGATAGATAGATAGATAGATAGATAGATAGATAGATAGATAGATAGATAGATAGATAGATAGATAGATAGATAGATAGATAGATAGATAGATAGATAGATAGATAGATAGATAGATATGCAGGAAGGCAGGCAGGCAGGCAGGCTGGCTGGCTGGCTGGCTGGCTGGCTGGCTGGCTGGCTGGCTGGCTGGCTGGCTGGCTGGCTGGCTGGCTGGCTGGCTGGCTGGATGGATGGATGGATGGATGGATGGATGGATGGATGGATGGATCGCTGGCTGGATAGATGGATAGATGGATAGATAGATAGATAGATAGATAGATAGATAGATAGATAGATAGATAGATAGATAGATAGATAGATAGATAGATAGATAGATAGATAGATAGATAGATAGATAGATAGATAGATAGATAGATAGATAGATAGATATGCAGGAAGGCAGGCAGGCAGGCAGGCTGGCTGGCTGGCTGGCTGGCTGGCTGGCTGGCTGGCTGGCTGGCTGGCTGGCTGGATGGATGGATGGATGGATGGATGGATGGATGGATGGATGGATGGATGGATGGATGGATCGCTGGCTGGCTGGCTGGCTGGCTGGCTGGCTGGCTGGCTGGCTGGCTGGCTGGCTGGCTGGCTGGCTGGATGGATGGATGGATGGATGGATGGATCGCTGGCTGGATAGATAGATAGATAGATAGATAGATAGATAGATAGATAGATAGATAGATAGATAGATAGATAGATAGATAGATAGATAGATAGATAGATAGATAGATAGATAGATAGATAGATAGATAGATAGATAGATAGATAGATAGATAGATAGATAGATAGATAGATAGATAGATAGATAGATAGATAGATAGATAGATAGATAGATATGCAGGAAGGCAGGCAGGCAGGCAGGCAGGCTGGCTGGCTGGCTGGCTGGCTGGCTGGCTGGCTGGCTGGCTGGCTGGCTGGCTGGCTGGCTGGCTGGCTGGCTGGCTGGCTGGCTGGATGGATGGATGGATGGATGGATGGATGGATCGCTGGCTGGATAGATGGATAGATAGATAGATAGATAGATAGATAGATAGATAGATAGATAGATAGATAGATAGATAGATAGATAGATAGATAGATAGATAGATAGATAGATAGATAGATAGATAGATAGATAGATAGATAGATAGATAGATAGATAGATAGATAGATAGATAGATATGCAGGAAGGCAGGCAGGCAGGCAGGCAGGCTGGCTGGCTGGCTGGCTGGCTGGCTGGCTGGCTGGCTGGCTGGCTGGCTGGCTGGCTGGCTGGCTGGCTGGATGGATGGATGGATGGATGGATGGATGGATGGATGGATGGATCGCTGGCTGGATAGATGGATAGATAGATAGATAGATAGATAGATAGATAGATAGATAGATAGATAGATAGATAGATAGATAGATAGATAGATAGATAGATAGATAGATAGATAGATAGATAGATAGATAGATAGATAGATAGATAGATAGATATGCAGGAAGGCAGGCAGGCAGGCAGGCTGGCTGGCTGGCTGGCTGGCTGGCTGGCTGGCTGGCTGGCTGGCTGGCTGGCTGGCTGGCTGGCTGGCTGGATGGATGGATGGATGGATGGATGGATGGATCGCTGGCTGGATAGATGGATAGATGGATAGATGGATAGATGGATAGATGGATAGATAGATAGATAGATAGATAGATAGATAGATAGATAGATAGATAGATAGATAGATAGATAGATAGATAGATAGATAGATAGATAGATAGATAGATAGATAGATAGATAGATAGATAGATAGATAGATAGATAGATATGCAGGAAGGCAGGCAGGCTGGCTGGCTGGCTGGCTGGCTGGCTGGCTGGCTGGCTGGCTGGCTGGCAGGCTGGCTGGCTGGCTGGCTGGATGGATGGATGGATGGATGGATGGATGGATGGATGGATGGATGGATGGATGGATGGATCGCTGGCTGGCTGGCTGGCTGGCTGGCTGGCTGGCTGGCTGGCTGGCTGGCTGGCTGGCTGGATGGATGGATGGATGGATGGATGG
>CM077650.1:30899491-30901991 GCA_039707465.1 Rhabdophis nuchalis
AGGAAGGCAGGCAGGCAGGCAGGCTGGCTGGCTGGCTGGCTGGCTGGCTGGCTGGCTGGCTGGCTGGCTGGCTGGCTGGCTGGCTGGATGGATGGATGGATGGATGGATGGATGGATGGATGGATGGATGGATCGCTGGCTGGCTGGCTGGCTGGCTGGCTGGCTGGCTGGCTGGCTGGCTGGCTGGATGGATGGATGGATGGATGGATGGATCGCTGGCTGGATAGATAGATAGATAGATAGATAGATAGATAGATAGATAGATAGATAGATAGATAGATAGATAGATAGATAGATAGATAGATAGATAGATAGATAGATAGATAGATAGATAGATAGATAGATAGATAGATAGATAGATAGATAGATAGATAGATAGATAGATAGATAGATAGATAGATAGATAGATAGATAGATAGATAGATAGATATGCAGGAAGGCAGGCAGGCAGGCAGGCAGGCTGGCTGGCTGGCTGGCTGGCTGGCTGGCTGGCTGGCTGGCTGGCTGGCTGGCTGGCTGGCTGGCTGGCTGGCTGGCTGGCTGGATGGATGGATGGATGGATGGATGGATGGATGGATCGCTGGCTGGATAGATGGATAGATAGATAGATAGATAGATAGATAGATAGATAGATAGATAGATAGATAGATAGATAGATAGATAGATAGATAGATAGATAGATAGATAGATAGATAGATAGATAGATAGATAGATAGATAGATAGATAGATAGATAGATAGATAGATATGCAGGAAGGCAGGCAGGCAGGCAGGCAGGCTGGCTGGCTGGCTGGCTGGCTGGCTGGCTGGCTGGCTGGCTGGCTGGCTGGCTGGCTGGCTGGCTGGCTGGCTGGCTGGCTGGATGGATGGATGGATGGATGGATGGATGGATGGATCGCTGGCTGGATAGATGGATAGATAGATAGATAGATAGATAGATAGATAGATAGATAGATAGATAGATAGATAGATAGATAGATAGATAGATAGATAGATAGATAGATAGATAGATAGATAGATAGATAGATAGATAGATAGATAGATAGATAGATAGATAGATAGATAGATAGATAGATATGCAGGAAGGCAGGCAGGCAGGCAGGCTGGCTGGCTGGCTGGCTGGCTGGCTGGCTGGCTGGCTGGCTGGCTGGCTGGCTGGCTGGCTGGCTGGCTGGCTGGCTGGATGGATGGATGGATGGATGGATGGATCGCTGGCTGGATAGATGGATAGATGGATAGATGGATAGATGGATAGATAGATAGATAGATAGATAGATAGATAGATAGATAGATAGATAGATAGATAGATAGATAGATAGATAGATAGATAGATAGATAGATAGATAGATAGATAGATAGATAGATAGATAGATAGATAGATAGATAGATAGATATGCAGGAAGGCAGGCAGGCTGGCTGGCTGGCTGGCTGGCTGGCTGGCTGGCTGGCTGGCTGGCTGGCAGGCTGGCTGGCTGGCTGGCTGGATGGATGGATGGATGGATGGATGGATGGATGGATGGATGGATGGATGGATCGCTGGCTGGCTGGCTGGCTGGCTGGCTGGCTGGCTGGCTGGCTGGCTGGCTGGCTGGCTGGATGGATGGATGGATGGATGGATGGATGGATGGATCGCTGGCTGGATAGATAGATAGATAGATAGATGGATGGATGGATGGATGGATGGATAGATAGATAGATAGATAGATAGATAGATAGATAGATAGATAGATAGATAGATAGATAGATAGATAGATAGATAGATAGATAGATAGATAGATAGATAGATAGATAGATAGATAGATAGATAGATAGATAGATAGATAGATAGATAGATATGCAGGAAGGCAGGCAGGCAGGCAGGCTGGCTGGCTGGCTGGCTGGCTGGCTGGCTGGCTGGCTGGCTGGCTGGCTGGCTGGCTGGCTGGATGGATGGATGGATGGATGGATGGATGGATGGATGGATGGATGGATGGATGGATGGATGGATGGATCGCTGGCTGGCTGGCTGGCTGGCTGGCCGGCTGGATGGATGGATGGATGGATGGATGGATGGATGGATGGATCGCTGGCTGGATAGATAGATAGATAGATAGATAGATGGATGGATGGATGGATGGATGGATAGATAGATAGATAGATAGATAGATAGATAGATAGATAGATAGATAGATAGATAGATAGATAGATATGCAGGAAGGCAGGCAGGCAGGCAGGCAGGCTGGCTGGCTGGCTGGCTGGCTGGCTGGCTGGCTGGCTGGCTGGCTGGCTGGCTGGCTGGCTGGCTGGCTGGCTGGCTGGCTGGCTGGCTGGCTGGCTGGCTGGATGGATGGATGGATGGATGGATGGATGGATCGCTGGCTGGATAGATGGATAGATAGATAGATAGATGGATGGATGGATGGATGGATAGATAGATAGATAGATAGATAGATAGATAGATAGATAGATAGATAGATAGATAGATAGATAGATAGATAGATAGATAGATAGATAGATAGATA
>CM077650.1:30909491-30911991 GCA_039707465.1 Rhabdophis nuchalis
GCTGGCTGGCTGGCTGGCTGGCTGGCTGGCTGGCTAGATAGATAGATAGATAGATAGATAGATAGATAGATAGATAGATAGATAGATAGATAGATAGATAGATAGATAGATAGATAGATAGATAGATAGATAGATAGATAGATAGATAGATAGATAGATGGACTGGATAGATGGACTGGATAGATAGATAGATAGATAGATAGATAGATAGATAGATAGATAGATAGATAGATAGATAGATAGATAGATAGATAGATAGATAGATAGATAGATATGCAGGCAGGCTGGCTGGCTGGCTGGCTGGCTGGCTGGCTGGCTGGCTGGCTGGCTGGCTGGCTGGCTGGCTAGCTAGATAGATAGATAGATAGATAGATAGATAGATAGATAGATAGATAGATAGATAGATAGATAGATAGATAGATAGATAGATAGATAGATAGATAGATAGATAGATAGATAGATAGATAGATAGATAGATAGATAGATAGATAGATAGATAGATAGATAGATAGATAGATAGATAGATAGATAGATAGATAGATAGATAGATAGATAGATAGATAGATAGATAGATAGATAGATAGATAGATAGATATGCAGGCAGGCAGGCAGGCAGGCAGGCTGGCTGGCTGGCTGGCTGGCTGGCTGGCAGGCAGGCAGGCTGGCTGGCTGGCTGGCTGGCTGGCTGGCTGGCTGGCTGGCTGGCTGGCTGGCTGGCTGGCTGGCTGGCTGGCTGGCTGGCTGGCAGGCTGGCTGGCTGGCTGGCTGGCTGGCTGGCTGGATGGATGGATGGCTGGCTGGCTGGCTGGCTGGCTGGCTGGCTGGCTGGCTGGCTGGCTGGCTGGCTGGCTGGCTGGCTGGCTAGATAGATAGATAGATAGATAGATAGATAGATAGATAGATAGATAGATAGATAGATAGATAGATAGATAGATAGATAGATAGATAGATAGATAGATAGATAGATAGATAGATAGATAGATAGATAGATAGATAGATAGATAGATAGATAGATAGATAGATAGATAGATAGATAGATAGATAGATAGATAGATAGATAGATAGATAGATAGATAGATAGATAGATAGATAGATAGATAGATAGATAGATAGATAGATAGATAGATAGATAGATAGATAGATAGATAGATAGATATGCAGGCAGGCAGGCAGGCTGGCTGGCTGGCTGGCTGGCTGGCAGGCAGGCAGGCTGGCTGGCTGGCTGGCTGGCTGGCTGGCTGGCTGGCTGGCTGGCTGGCTGGCTGGCTGGCTGGCTGGCTGGCTGGCTGGCTGGATGGATGGATGGATGGATGGATGGATGGCTGGCTGGCTGGCTGGCTGGCTGGCTAGATAGATAGATAGATAGATAGATAGATAGATAGATAGATAGATAGATAGATAGATAGATAGATAGATAGATAGATAGATAGATAGATAGATAGATAGATAGATAGATAGATAGATAGATAGATAGATAGATAGATAGATAGATAGATAGATGGACTGGATAGATGGACTGGATAGATAGATAGATAGATAGATAGATAGATAGATAGATAGATAGATAGATAGATAGATAGATAGATAGATAGATAGATAGATAGATACATAGATTGATAGATAGATAGATAGATAGATAGATAGATAGATAGATAGATAGATAGATAGATAGATAGATAGATAGATAGATAGATAGATAGATAGATAGATAGATAGATAGATAGATAGATAGATAGATAGATAGATAGATAGATAGATAGATAGATAGATAGATAGATAGATAGATAGATAGATAGATAGATAGATAGATAGATATGCAGGCAGGCAGGCAGGCTGGCTGGCTGGCTGGCTGGCTGGCTGGCAGGCAGGCAGGCTGGCTGGCTGGCTGGCTGGCTGGCTGGCTGGCTGGCTGGCTGGCTGGCTGGCTGGATGGATGGATGGATGGATGGATGGATGGCTGGCTGGCTGGCTGGCTGGCTGGCTGGCTGGCTGGCTGGATAGATAGATAGATAGATAGATAGATAGATAGATAGATAGATAGATAGATAGATAGATAGATAGATAGATAGATAGATAGATAGATAGATAGATAGATAGATAGATAGATAGATAGATAGATAGATAGATAGATAGATAGATAGATAGATAGATAGATGGACTGGATAGATGGACTGGATAGATAGATAGATAGATAGATAGATAGATAGATAGATAGATAGATAGATAGATAGATAGATAGATAGATAGATAGATAGATAGATAGATAGATAGATATGCAGGCAGGCTGGCTGGCTGGCTGGCTGGCTGGCTGGCAGGCAGGCAGGCTGGCTGGCTGGCTGGCTGGCTGGCTGGCTGGCTGGCTGGCTGGCTGGCTGGCTGGCTGGCTGGCTGGCTGGCTGGCTGGCTGGCTGCTGGCTGGCTGGCTGGCTGGCTGGCTGGCTGGCTGGCTGGCTGGCTGGCTGGCTGGCTGGCTGGCTGGCGGGCTGGCTGGCTGGCTGGC
>CM077650.1:30916991-30919491 GCA_039707465.1 Rhabdophis nuchalis
TAGATAGATAGATAGATAGATAGATAGATAGATAGATAGATAGATAGATAGATAGATAGATAGATAGATAGATAGATAGATAGATGGACTGGATAGATGGACTGGATAGATAGATAGATAGATAGATAGATAGATAGATAGATAGATAGATAGATAGATAGATAGATAGATAGATAGATAGATAGATAGATAGATAGATAGATATGCAGGCAGGCAGGCAAGCTGGCTGGCTGGCTGGCTGGCTGGCAGGCAGGCAGGCTGGCTGGCTGGCTGGCTGGCTGGCTGGCTGGCTGGCTGGCTGGCTGGCTGGCTGGCTGGCTGGCTGGCTGGCTGGCTGGATGGATGGATGGATGGATGGCTGGCTGGCTGGCTGGCTGGATGGATGGCTGGCTGGCTGGCTGGCTGGCTGGCTGGCTGGCTGGCTGGATGGATGGATGGATAGATAGATAGATAGATAGATAGATAGATAGATAGATAGATAGATAGATAGATAGATAGATAGATAGATAGATAGATAGATAGATAGATAGATAGATAGATAGATAGATAGATAGATAGATAGATAGATAGATAGATAGATAGATAGATAGATAGATAGATAGATAGATAGATAGATAGATAGATAGATAGATAGATAGATAGATAGATAGATAGATAGATGGACTGGATAGATGGACTAGATAGATAGATAGATAGATAGATAGATAGATAGATAGATAGATAGATAGATAGATAGATAGATAGATAGATAGATAGATAGATAGATAGATAGATAGATAGATATGGCAGGCAGGCAGGCAGGCTGGCTGGCTGGCTGGCTGGCTGGCAGGCAGGCAGGCTGGCTGGCTGGCTGGCTGGCTGGCTGGCTGGCTGGCTGGCTGGCTGGCTGGCTGGCTGGCTGGCTGGCTGGATGGATGGATGGATGGCTGGCTGGCTGGCTGGCTGGCTGCTGGCTGGCTGGCTGGCTGGCTGGCTAGATAGATAGATAGATAGATAGATAGATAGATAGATAGATAGATAGATAGATAGATAGATAGATAGATAGATAGATAGATAGATAGATAGATAGATAGATAGATAGATAGATAGATAGATAGATAGATAGATAGATAGATAGATAGATAGATAGATAGATAGATAGATAGATAGATAGATAGATAGATAGATAGATAGATAGATATGCAGGCAGGCAGGCAGGCTGGCTGGCTGGCTGGCTGGCTGGCAGGCAGGCAGGCAGGCTGGCTGGCTGGCTGGCTGGCTGGCTGGCTGGCTGGCTGGCTGGCTGGCTGGCTGGATGGATGGATGGATGGATGGATGGCTGGCTGGCTGGCTGGCTGGCTGGCTGGCTGGCTGGCTGGCTGGCTGGCTGGCTGGCTAGATAGATAGATAGATAGATAGATAGATAGATAGATAGATAGATAGATAGATAGATAGATAGATAGATAGATAGATAGATAGATAGATAGATAGATAGATAGATAGATAGATAGATAGATAGATAGATAGATAGATAGATAGATAGATAGATAGATAGATAGATAGATAGATAGATAGATAGATAGATAGATAGATAGATAGATAGATAGATAGATAGATAGATAGATAGATATGCAGGCAGGCAGGCAGGCTGGCTGGCTGGCTGGCTGGCTGGCTGGCAGGCAGGCAGGCTGGCTGGCTGGCTGGCTGGCTGGCTGGCTGGCTGGCTGGCTGGCTGGCTGGCTGGCTGGCTGGCTGGCTGGTGGCTGGCTGGCTGGCTGGCTGGCTGGCTGGCTGGCTGGCTGGCTAGATAGATAGATAGATAGATAGATAGATAGATAGATAGATAGATAGATAGATAGATAGATAGATAGATAGATAGATAGATAGATAGATAGATAGATAGATAGATAGATAGATAGATAGATAGATAGATAGATAGATAGATAGATAGATAGATAGATAGATAGATAGATAGATAGATAGATAGATAGATAGATAGATGGACTGGATAGATGGACTGGATAGATAGATAGATAGATAGATGGACTGGATAGATGGACTGGATAGATAGATAGATAGATAGATAGATAGATAGATAGATAGATAGATAGATAGATAGATAGATAGATAGATAGATAGATAGATAGATAGATAGATAGATAGATAGATAGATAGATAGATAGATAGATAGATAGATAGATAGATAGATAGATAGATAGATAGATAGATAGATAGATAGATAGATAGATAGATAGATAGATAGATAGATATGCAGGCAGGCTGGCTGGCTGGCTGGCTGGCTGGCTGGCAGGCAGGCAGGCTGGCTGGCTGGCTGGCTGGCTGGCTGGCTGGCTGGCTGGCTGGCTGGCTGGCTGGCTGGCTGGCTGGCTGGCTGGCTGGCTGGCTGGCTGGCTGGCTGGCTGGCTGGCTGGCTGGCTGGGCTGGCTGGCTGGCTGGCTGGATGGATGGCTGGCTGGCTGGCTGGCTGGCTGGCTGGCTGGCTGGCTGGCTGGCTGGCTGG
>CM077650.1:30924491-30932368 GCA_039707465.1 Rhabdophis nuchalis
GCTGGCTGGCTGGCTGGCTGGCTGGCTGGCTGGCTGGCTGGCCTGGCTGGCTGGCTGGCTGGCTGGCTGGCTGGCTGGCTAGATAGATAGATAGATAGATAGATAGATAGATAGATAGATAGATAGATAGATAGATAGATAGATAGATAGATAGATAGATAGATAGATAGATAGATAGATAGATAGATAGATAGATAGATAGATAGATAGATAGATAGATAGATAGATAGATAGATAGATAGTAAGATAGATAGATAGATAGATAGATAGATAGATAGATAGATATGCAGGCAGGCAGGCAGGCTGGCTGGCTGGCTGGCTCGCTGGCAGGCAGGCAGGCTGGCTGGCTGGCTGGCTGGCTGGCTGGCTGGCTGGCTGCTGGCTGGCTGGCTGGCTGGCTGGCTGGCTGGCTGGCTGGCTGGCTGGCTGGCTGGCTGGATGGCTGGCTGGCTGGCTGGCTGGCTGGCTGGCTGGCTGGCTGGCTGGCTAGCTAGATAGATAGATAGATAGATAGATAGATAGATAGATAGATAGATAGATAGATAGATAGATAGATAGATAGATAGATAGATAGATAGATAGATAGATAGATAGATAGATAGATAGATAGATAGATAGATAGATAGATAGATAGATAGATAGATAGATAGATAGATAGATAGATAGATAGATAGATAGATAGATAGATAGATAGATAAATAGATGGACTGGATAGATGGACTGGATAGATTAGATAGATAGATAGATAGATGATAGATAGATAGATAGATAGATAGATAGATAGATAGATAGATAGATAGATAGATAGATAGATAGATAGATACATAGATACATAGATACATAGATTGATAGATAGATAGATAGATAGATAGATAGATAGATAGATAGATAGATAGATAGATAGATAGATAGATAGATAGATAGATAGATAGATAGATAGATAGATATGCAGGCAGGCAAGCAGGCTGGCTGCTGGCTGGCTGGCTGGCTGGCTGGCTGGCTGGCTGGCTGGCTGGCTGGCTGGCTGGCTGGCTGGCTGGCTGGCTGGCTGGATGGCTGGCTGGCTGGATGGCTGGCTGGCTGGCTGGCTGGATGGATGGCTGGCTGGCTGGCTGGCTGGGCTGGCTGGCTGGCTGGCTGGCTAGATAGATAGATAGATAGATAGATAGATAGATAGATAGATAGATAGATAGATAGATAGATAGATAGATAGATAGATAGATAGATAGATAGATAGATAGATAGATAGATAGATAGATAGATAGATAGATGATAGATAGATAGATAGATAGATAGATAGATAGATAGATAGATAGATAGATAGATAGATAGATAGATAGATAGATAGATAGATAGATAGATAGATAGATAGATAGATAGACTGGATAGATAGATAGATAGATAGATAGATAGATAGATAGATAGATAGATAGATAGATAGATAGATAGATAGATAGATAGATAGATAGATAGATAGATGATAGATAGATAGATAGATAGATAGATAGATAGATAGATACATAGATAGATAGATACATAGATACATAGATAGATAGATAGATAGATAGATAGATAGATATGCAGGCAGGCAGGCAGGCTGGCTGGCTGGCTGGCTGGCTGGCAGGCAGGCAGGCAGGCTGGCTGGCTGGCTGGCTGGCTGGCTGGCTGGCTGGCTGGCTGCTGGCTGGCTGCTGGCTGGCTGGCTGGCTGGCTGGCTGGCTGGCTGGCTGGCTGGATGGATAGATAGATAGATAGATAGATAGATAGATAGATAGATAGATAGATAGATAGATAGATAGATAGATAGATAGATAGATAGATAGATAGATAGATAGATAGATAGATAGATAGATAGATAGATAGATAGATAGATAGATAGATAGATATAGATAGATAGATGGGACGGATAGATGGACTGGATAGATGGACTGGATAGATAGACTGGATAGATAGATAGATAGATAGATAGATAGATAGATAGATAGATAGATAGATAGATAGATAGATAGATAGATAGATAGATAGATAGATAGATAGATTAGATAGACTGGATAGATAGATAGATAGATAGATAGATAGATAGATAGATAGATAGATAGATAGATAGATAGATAGATAGATAGATAGATAGATAGATAGATAGATAGATAGATAGATAGATAGATAGATAGATAGATAGATAGATAGATAGATAGATAGATAGATAGATAGATAGATAGATAGATAGATAGATAGATAGATAAATAGATGGACTGGATAGATGGACTGGATAGATAGATAGATAGATAGATAGATGATAGATAGATAGATAGATAGATAGATAGATAGATAGATAGATAGATAGATAGATAGATAGATAGATAGATACATAGATACATAGATACATAGATTGATAGATAGATAGATAGATAGATAGATAGATAGATAGATAGATAGATAGATAGATAGATAGATAGATAGATAGATAGATAGATAGATAGATAGATAGATAGATATGCAGGCAGGCAAGCAGGCTGGCTGGCTGGCTGGCTGGCTGCTGGCTGGCTGGCTGGCTGGCTGGCTGGCTGGCTGGCTGGCTGGCTGGCTGGCTGGCTGGCTGGCTGGCTGGCTGGCTGGCTGGCTGGCTGGCTGGCTGGATGGATGGCTGGCTGGCTGGCTGGCTGGCTGGCTGGCTGGCTGGCTGCTAGATAGATAGATAGATAGATAGATAGATAGATAGATAGATAGATAGATAGATAGATAGATAGATAGATAGATAGATAGATAGATAGATAGATAGATAGATAGATAGATAGATAGATAGATAGATAGATAGATAGATAGATAGATAGATAGATAGATAGATAGATAGATAGATAGATAGATAGATAGATAGATAGATAGATAGATAGATAGATAGATAGATAGATAGATAGATAGATAGATAGATAGATAGATAGATAGATAGATAGATAGACTGGATAGATAGATAGATAGATAGATAGATAGATAGATAGATAGATAGATAGATAGATAGATAGATAGATAGATAGATAGATAGATAGATGATAGATAGATAGATAGATAGATAGATAGATAGATAGATACATAGATAGATAGATACATAGATACATAGATAGATAGATAGATAGATAGATAGATAGATATGCAGGCAGGCAGGCAGGCTGGCGCTGGGCTGGCTGGCTGGCTGGCCAGGGCAGGCAGGCAGGCTGGCTGGCTGGCTGGCTGGCTGGCTGGCTGGCTGGCTGGCTGGCTGGCTGGCCTGGCTGGCTGGCTGGCTGCTGGCTGGCTGGCTGGCTGGCTGGCTGGATGGATAGATAGATAGATAGATAGATAGATAGATAGATAGATAGATAGATAGATAGATAGATAGATAGATTAGATAGATAGATAGATAGATAGATAGATAGATAGATAGATAGATAGATAGATAGATAGATAGATAGATAGATAGATAGATAGATGGACTGATAGATGGACTGGATAGATGGACTGGATAGATAGATAGATAGATAGATAGATAGATAGATAGATAGATAGATAGATAGATAGATAGATAGATAGATAGATAGATAGATAGATAGATAGATAGATAGATAAATAGATGGACTGGATAGATGGACTGGATAGATAGATAGATAGATAGATAGATGATAGATAGATAGATAGATAGATAGATAGATAGATAGATAGATAGATAGATAGATAGATAGATAGATAGATACATAGATACATAGATACATAGATTGATAGATAGATAGATAGATAGATAGATAGATAGATAGATAGATAGATAGATAGATAGATAGATAGATAGATAGATAGATAGATAGATAGATAGATATGCAGGCAGGCAAGCAGGCTGGCTGGCTGGCTGGCTGGCTGGCTGGCTGGCTGGCTGGCTGGCTGGCTGGCTGGCTGGCTGGCTGGCTGGCTGGCTGGCTGGATGCTGGCTGGCTGGATGGCTGGCTGGCTGGCTGGCTGGATGGATGGCTGGCTGGCTGGCTGGCTGGCTGGCTGGCTGGCTGGCTGGCTGGCTGGCTAGATAGATAGATAGATAGATAGATAGATAGATAGATAGATAGATAGATAGATAGATAGATAGATAGATAGATAGATAGATAGATAGATAGATAGATAGATAGATAGATAGATAGATAGATAGATAGATAGATAGATAGATAGATAGATAGATAGATAGATAGATAGATAGATAGATAGATAGATAGATAGATAGATAGATAGATAGATAGATAGATAGATAGATAGATAGATAGATAGATAGACTGGATAGATAGATAGATAGATAGATAGATAGATAGATAGATAGATAGATAGATAGATAGATAGATAGATAGATAGATAGATAGATAGATAGATAGATGATAGATAGATAGATAGATAGATAGATAGATAGATAGATACATAGATAGATAGATACATAGATACATAGATAGATAGATAGATAGATAGATAGATAGATATGCAGGCAGGCAGGCAGGCTGGCTGGCTGGCTGGCTGGCTGGCAGGCAGGCAGGCAGGCTGGCTGGCTGGCTGGCTGGCTGGCTGGCTGGCTGGCTGGCTGGCTGGGCTGGCTGGCTGGCTGGCTGGCTGGCTGGCTGGCTGGCTGGCTGGCTGGATGGATAGATAGATAGATAGATAGATAGATAGATAGATAGATAGATAGATAGATAGATAGATAGATAGATAGATAGATAGATAGATAGATAGATAGATAGATAGATAGATAGATAGATAGATAGATAGATAGATAGATAGATAGATAGATAGATAGATAGATAGATGGACTGGATAGATGGACTGGATAGATGGACTGGATAGATAGATAGATAGATAGATAGATAGATAGATAGATAGATAGATAGATAGATAGATAGATAGATAGATAGATAGATAGATAGATAGATAGATAGATAGATAGACTGGATAGATAGATAGATAGATAGATAGATAGATAGATAGATAGATAGATAGATAGATAGATAGATAGATAGACTGGATAGATAGATAGATAGATAGATAGATAGATAGATAGATAGATAGATAGATAGATAGATAGATAGATAGATAGATAGATAGATAGATAGATAGATAGATAGATAGATAGATAGATAGATAAATAGATGGACTGGATAGATGGACTGGATAGATAGATAGATAGATAGATAGATAGATAGATAGATAGATAGATAGATAGATAGATAGATAGATAGATAGATAGATAGATAGATAGATAGATACATAGATACATAGATACATAGATTGATAGATAGATAGATAGATAGATAGATAGATAGATAGATAGATAGATAGATAGATAGATAGATAGATAGATAGATAGATAGATAGATAGATATGCAGGCAGCAAGCAGGCTGGCTGGCTGGCTGGCTGGCTGGCTGGCTGGCTGGCTGGCTGGCTGGCTGGCTGGCTGGCTGGCTGGCTGGCTGGCTGGATGGCTGGCTGGCTGGATGGCTGGCTGGCTGGCTGGCTGGATGGATGGCTGGCTGGCTGGCTGGCTGGCTGGCTGGCTGGCTGGCTGGCTAGATAGATAGATAGATAGATAGATAGATAGATAGATAGATAGATAGATAGATAGATAGATAGATAGATAGATAGATAGATAGATAGATAGATAGATAGATAGATAGATAGATAGATAGATAGAATAGATAGATAGATAGATAGATAGATAGATAGATAGATAGATAGATAGATAGATAGATAGATAGATAGATAGATAGATAGATAGATAGATAGATAGATAGATAGATAGATAGATAGATAGACTGGATAGATAGATAGATAGATAGATAGATAGATAGATAGATAGATAGATAGATAGATAGATAGATAGATAGATAGATAGATAGATAGATAGATGATAGATAGATAGATAGATAGATAGATAGATAGATAGATACATAGATAGATAGATACATAGATACATAGATAGATAGATAGATAGATAGATAGATAGATATGCAGGCAGGCAGGCAGGCTGGCTGGCTGGCTGGCTGGCTGGCAGGCAGGCAGGCAGCTGGCTGGCTGGCTGGCTGGGCTGGCTGGCTGGCTGGCTGGATGGCTGGCTGGCTGGCTGGCTGGCTGGCTGGCTGGCTGGCTGGCTGGCTGGCTGGATGGATAGATAGATAGATAGATAGATAGATAGATAGATAGATAGATAGATAGATAGATAGATAGATAGATAGATAGATAGATAGATAGATAGATAGATAGATAGATAGATAGATAGATAGATAGATAGATAGATAGATAGATAGATAGATAGATAGATGGACTGGATAGATGGACTGGATAGATGGACTGGATAGATAGATAGATAGATAGATAGATAGATAGATAGATAGATAGATAGATAGATAGATAGATAGATAGATAGATAGATAGATAGATAGATAGATAGATAGACTGGATAGATAGATAGATAGATAGATAGATAGATAGATAGATAGATAGATAGATAGATAGATAGATAGATAGATAGATAGATAGATAGATAGATAGATAGATAGATAGATAGATAGATAGATAGATAGATAGATAGATAGATAGATAGATAGATAGATAGATAGATAGATAGATAGATAGATAGATAGATATGCAGGCAGGCAGGCGGGCTGGCTGGCTGGCTGGCTGGCAGGCAGGCAGGCTGGCTGGCTGGCTGGCTGGCTGGCTGGCTGGCTGGCTGGCTGGCTGGCTGGCTGGCTGGCTGCTGGCTGGCTGGCTGGCTGGCTGGCTGGCTGGGCTGGCTGGATGGATGGCTGGGCTGGCTGGCTGGCTGGATGGATGGATGGATGGCTGGCTGGCTGGCTGGCTGGCTGGCTGGCTGGCTGGCTGGCTGGCTGGATGGATGGATGGATAGATAGATAGATAGATAGATAGATAGATAGATGGACTGGATAGATGGACTAGATAGATAGATAGATAGATAGATAGATAGATAGATAGATAGATAGATAGATAGATAGATAGATAGATAGATAGATAGATAGATAGATAGATAGATAGATAGATAGATAGATAGATAGATAGATAGATAGATAGATAGATAGATAGATATGCAGGCAGGCAGGCAGGCAGGCAGGCTGGCTGGCTGGCTGGCTGGCTGGCAGGCAGGCTGGCTGCTGGCTGGCTGGCTGGCTGGCTGGCTGGCTGGCTGGCTGGCTGGCTGGCTGGCTGGCTGGCTGGATGGATGGATGGCTGGCTGGATGGATGGATGGCTGGCTGGCTGGCTGGCTGGCTGGCTGGCTAGATAGATAGATAGATAGATAGATAGATAGATAGATAGATAGATAGATAGATAGATAGATAGATAGATAGATAGATAGATAGATAGATAGATAGATAGATAGATAGATAGATAGATAGATAGATAGATAGATAGATGGACTGGATAGATGGACTGGATAGATGGACTGGATAGATAGATAGATAGATAGATAGATAGATAGATAGATAGATAGATAGATAGATAGATAGATAGATAGATAGATAGATAGATAGATAGATAGATAGATAGATATGCAGGCAGGCTGGCTGGCTGGCTGGCTGGCTGGCTGGCTGGCTGGCTGGCAGGCAGGCAGGCTGGGCTGGGCTGGCTGGCTGGCTGGCTGGCTGGCTGGCTGGCTGGCTGGCTGGGCTGGGGCTGGCTGGGGCTGCTGGCTGGCTGGCTGGCTGGCTGGCTGGCTGGCTGGCTGGCTGGCTGGCTGGCTGGCTGGCTGGCTGGCTGGCTGCTGGCTGGCTGGCTGGCTGGCTGGCTGGCTGGCTGGCTGGCTGGCTGGCTGGCTGGCTGGTCTGGCTGGCTGGATGGATGGATGGCTGGCTGGCTGGGCTGGCT